>SJYC01146562.1:0-12896 GCA_006408675.1 Madoqua kirkii | reverse complement strand
GGGTGGATGATTAGGGGAATGAGAGAGAGGTGACCCAAGAGGGAAAGATTAAAAAAAGAGAGAAAAATAAAAGGTAAATAGAGAAGACTAAAAGGTAAAAAGAGGAGAGTTGGAAAGAAGAACTGGAAAAAGAAAGTTGGACAGAAGATAGACTGGGAAAGAATGGGAAGCGTGAGAGAAATGCTAGCAAGCTGTGTGGCAGGAGAGGCGAGGGACGAAGGCAGAGCTAACTCTGCCAGTCTCGGCGCCTGAGCCTGAAGAGCCACTTTTCCTGCGTGCTGTCCACTGAGGCCACTGCAATGCTCCCCATTTTTCTAGGCCAGGTGGGACTGGCACCTTCCTTGGGAAAGGCTCCTTGAGCCCATGGTCAGGATCAGTCCTTCTTGCCTTTTTGCTGCTGCATCTGGGACCCCTGGTCTGTTGGGCTACATAGGGACAGTGGAGTCAGACAGACACAGAGTTGGTTTGAATTCAAACCAGTTCATTTATCCATTAACTAAGATACCTGACCTCTCTGCGCCTTGGTTCCCTCAGCTGGGGTTATACCAGTAGGTCCCTCACAGAGGGGTTTTTTTGATCATCTGGGTAGGTAGGGCCTTTAGCATGGGGCTTGGTACTGAGGGAGGAGCACTGAAGAGAAGGTGACAATCACTGTCCTTGCATTCCAGAAAGTCCCAACCTTAAACGGTCTATTTCATGGTTAAGTTGTTGCCTCAATTTGGGGTTCAGGAGAGTGTGTCATTTAACTGACAGTCGAACGTTACTGGAATCCACGTAAGCTCCTCGGAAACATTCATCTTTGCGTAAATCACTGTACAATAATTTCACTTATTGACTTTTGGCTGCACCGGGTCTTTGTTGCTACGTGCGGGCTTCTCTAGTTGCGGCGAGTGGGGGCTGCTCTGGGTTGAGGCGCGTGGACGTCTCCTTGCAGGGTTTCTCTTGCTGAGCACGGGCTCTAGGCGCTCTTGCTTCAGGAGCTGCAGCTGGCAGGCTCCGAGCATGGACTCAGTAGCTGTGGCGCACGGCCTAGTTGCTGAGCGGCACGTGGCATCTTCCCGGGCCAGGGGTTGAACCCGTGTCCCCTGCATTGGTAGGAGGATTCTTATCCACTGTGCCCCCACGGAGGTCCCATAAATCATTTTTTACACACAAAAGAATACCTATCTCAGTGTTGCTTGAAATAGCCAGACATAATTGGAAACAAATGTATACTGACAGGAACATGGATAAGTTGTGGCATATTTGTAGAAAGCAGCACCAGAGAATGAAAATTAACTCAGTCTCCATGTATCAACATGGGTTAGTTCTCAAAAGCATTTCATACAGTAAGAAGGCAAATTATAGAATAATGGATTCAATATACCATAACATACATAGCGTTCGGATATAGGCAAATCAGTCACATGTGGGACAGAGATGTGTGGGGATGAGATAAACTGATAGTGAGGATCAACAGCGATCAGGCTGGGGACACCCTCCAAGCAGGGAGGGAGTAGGATTGACCAGGGCCTCAGGTAGCTTCAGCGATATTTGTAAACAGGACTTGCTTTTTATTCTACTTATTTATTTTTTGGTCGCTCCATGCGGCATTGGGGATCTCAGTTCCCCAACGAGGGTCTCTGCCGTGGACGCGCGGATTCTTAGCCACTGGACCACCAGGGAAGTCCCGAGCTGGACTTGTGTTTTTGAGCTCCTTGAATACGATACGAGACAGACCATCTCTGCTTTGATCTCCACAACAAATGTGATGGAGAAACCGAGGATCAGGGAGGCAGGGAAAGTGCCCACAGTCACCCAGCCTGAGAGGCAGAGCTGGGGACTGACCCCAGGTTGCTGACCCCAGCTGTCTCCCCTGCACACATAGGCCGCTTCGTGTTTACCGAGAGGCTGGCAGTGGTCTCAGGGACACAGGAGGTGCTGAGGAGCTCGCAGTCAGAGCAGCTGAGCTCTGCGGGTTGGGCTAGGAGGCGGGCTCTGGCCCATCGGACTCAGGGCTCAGCCCTGGGCCTGGTAGCAGCTTGGGCCCAGACCAGGCCCAGGCCAGAAGGTTTCCCGCCTTCTGGCCTGTTTCCTGGTGCTTTCCCAGTGGGGTCAGAGGTTAGGGCTGGAGCCAGTCTTGGGCAGGGTCTGCTGCAGGAAGTGGAGGCCTCCAAACCTCCACGCTGTCTCATCTCCTATTCCCACGGCCGCACTCAACTCCCACCCCAGGGCAGGCGCCCAGGGGACACGCATGTGGATGGACACCCAGTGAGCTCCGCCCCAACTACAGACTCCAAACACTTTAGGGGTGGAGGTATTCTAGAACTTGGCCTGGGGGTCATTCAGTCTGTTCTCCCTTCCTTCAAATAACTCTCTAGGTACCAGGAGCTGTGCTGGGCCCTGAGGACACGGGTGAGGAGAGAGCCCCTTCCCTCCCGGGGCTCAGCGTCTGCTCGGGAGGTCAGACATGTAAATAGACAAGCACCCAAGAGACATTCAGTACGTGTTTGGACTAAGGCAGGAGACATGGGTTCGATCCCTGGTCTGGGAAGATCCCCTGGAGAAGGAAATGGCAGCCCACTCTAGTATTCTTGCCTGGGAAATTTCATGGACAGAGGAGCCTCGCAGGCTACAGCCCGTGGGGTTGCAAAGAGCCGGACACCACTTGGTGACTGAACAGCAACAACGAAACGAAAACATCCAGTAAAATACCAGCACTGGCAGGGCTGCTGGGGACTGGCCCCTGTGGCCCAGAGGGGGCCTTGACCTGCTCATTTCAGAGAGTGGTCCGAGGGCGCAACTGAAGCCAACCCTCAGGACCCCGGACTCCATCCTCTTTCTGCTGCATCCCACCCCTGCTTTTTTTTTTTTTTTTAACTTGATAGCTGTGAAATATTTCAAGCATACAGCAAAGTTTAAAGACTAGTACTTTTCCCCTTGAGAACACACCACTAAGCTTTGGCACATCTTCCCAGTGGTCTCTGGCACCTCCCCTCCCAGCCTGAATCAATCAGAGCTGCTCCTTGTCTCTTCGGACATGTTTCTTTCATGGGCTTCCTGTAAGAGCTTTTTTAGAACAGGAGCTGTGAGTTGTTTTCTGACACCCACCAACTCTGCGATTCTCTGACACCCACTGGGCACCCAACAGTTCATTTCTACCACTGTCTCCCGGGGAATCTCCCCTAAGCGACAGAGCATAGTTCTGTAAGACTGTCCCCACTTCAGACGCCAGTGGCTGGGGATACCATAGTACAATTTTTTTGTTGTTGTTTTTTGGCTGCTCGGCTTTCAGGATCTTCATTCTCACCAGGGATCAAACTCAGGTCTCTGGCAGTGGAAGGACAGAGTCATAGCCACTGAACGGAACTGCCAGGGAATTTCCTACCCCTGTATTTCTGACCTGCTGCTGCTGCTGCTATGTCGCTTCAGTCGTGTCTGACTCTGTGTGACTCCATAGACGGCAGCCCACCAGGCTCCTCCATCGCTGGGATTCTTCAGGCAAGAACACTGGAGTGGGTTGCCATTGCCTTCTCCAATGCATGAAAGTGAAAAGTGAAAATGAAGTCGCTCAGTTGTGTCCAACTGTTAGCGACCCCATGGACTGCAGCCCACCAGGCTCCTCTGTCTGTGGGATTTTCCAGGCAAGAGTACTGGAGTGGGGTGCCATTGCCTTCTCCTATTTCTGACCTAATTGGCCATAAATTGGGAGTTCCCACCACTCTCTCCTTAGGTTTGATAATTTGCTAGAATAGTTTGTAGAATTCAGGAAAACACCTTAAATGTGTTTACCAGTTAATGGAGTCCAAATAGAGTTTTAGACATAGAGAACAAATTTATGGTTCCTGGGGCCTTAAAAGCGGAGACGTTACTTTGCCAATGAATGTCCGTCTAGTCAAGGCTATGGTTTTTCCTGTGGTCATGTATGGATGTGAGAGTTGGACAGTGAAGAAAGCTGAGCACTGAAGAATTGATGCTTTTGAACTGTGGGGTTGGAGAAGACTCTTGAGAGTCCCTTGGACTGCAAGGAGATCCAACCAGTCCATTCTAAAGGAGATCAGCCCTGGAAGGAATGATGCTAAAGGTGAAATGATGCTAAAGGTGAAACTCCAGTACTTTGGCCACCTCATGGAAAGAGTTGACTCATTGGAAAAGACTCTGATGCTGGGAGGGATTGGGGGCAGGAGGAGAAGGGGACGACAGAAGTTGAGATGGCTGGATGGCATCACAGACTCGATGGACGTGAGTCTGAGTGAACTCCAGGAGTTGGTGATGGACAGGGAGGCCTGGTGTGCTGCGATTCATTGGGTCGCAAAGAGTCGGACACGACTGAGTGACTGAACTGACTGAACTGGGGCCTTAAAGGGATGTCAGGGGGCAATTGGGAGACTTACATACTCATATTACTATGTAACAGGTAACTGATAAGGGCCTCCTGCACAGCACAGGAAATTCTACTCAGTGTTCTATAATGGCCTATATGGGGAAAGAATATTTTTTAAAAAGAGTGGATGTATGTGTATACGCAACTGATTCACTTTGCTATACACCTGAAAGTAGCCCAACATTGTAAATCAACCAGTGATTGTAAATCAAAACTCCAATAAAAGTTAATTTAAAAAATTAGAAAGGAGTTCATTGAGCTCAGAGGTGAAGACATACACAGGGCGAGGTCCAGAAGGCTCCAAGCACACATGGTAAAGACTCATGGATGCCATTATTCCGAAGGACAGGCCCAGGACAGTCTTCAGAGACGATTCAGTCCCACTATCTCCTCTCCAGTTGGACAAACTGAGGCCCACGTCGTTCAGCGCGTGAAGAACACAGCTGGGGGGATTTCCTGGCAATCTGGCAGTTAGGATGTGGTGCTTTTATTGCCGTGGCCCCTGGTTCAATCCCTGGTTAGCTCGGCAGCCAAAAAAATAAAATGAAAGAACACAGCTGGGCCTAGAATCTAATTTCCTCACCTGTCAATCACTGAACAGCCAGGATTTATTGCTTCCCTGGTGGCTCCGAGGTAAAGAATCCACCTGTCAATGCAAGAGACTCAGGTTAGGAAGGCCCCCTGGAGAAGGAAATGGAAGCCCACTCCAGTATTCTTGCCTGGGAAATCCCATGGACAGAGAGCCTGGTGGGCTACAGTCCGTGGGGTCGCAAAAGAGTCAGACACAACTTAGCGACTAAACAACATTGAGAGTTTACAACATGCCAAGGATTCAAGCTTCGGGTGCAAGCATTCTTATTACCCCAGTTTCCAGATGAGGCAGTTGAGACTCAGATAAGGGAAATAAACTTGCCCAAAGGTCTGATGTCATTAAAAAAAAAAAAAAAAAACCACAAAGCAAAATCTCAGGGCCGAGTTCCTCTCTGGGAAGACAAAGGATCTACCTCACAATGTTATTGAAAGGATCTGGTCACCTAAAGCATATTTACAGGAAGGTAAACGTTGTCAGCGGCTGCTCCACACCCTAGTGGGGGTGGCGGGAGAATGTGAAGCGAGGTGAAGTCGCTGAGTCGTGTCCGACTCTTTGCGACCCCATGGACTGTAAGCTACCACGCAAGAGCACTCGAGTGGGTTGCCATTTCCTTTCTCCAGAGCATCTTCCCCACCCAGGAATCGGACCCAGGTCTCCCGCATTGCAGGCAGACGCTTTACCACCTGGGCCACCAGGGAAGTCCAAGCAGCGTCATGTGGAAGATGGCATCCCCCATCCACCCCAGGGAAGAAGCACGGGAGCCACTTTGCAGGGTCAACCAGGAACCGGAAATGTTGACTTTGACCTCAGCAGCCCCCAAGGGGGAGGCCTGGGTGGGGGTGGGGTACCCCAGAGCAAGAGAGAGGGAGGAGGAGCTAAGTGGGGAGGAGCTAAGCAGGGGAGGAGCTCAGCGGGGGAGGAGCCAAGCAGGGGAGGGGTTAAGTGGGGAGGAGCTAAGCAGGGGAGGAGCTAAGCAGGGGAGGAGCTAAGATGGAAAAGGACCTCCTGAGAGCATCGTGGTGGGAGAGGGCAGCCCAGGCCTGAGGAGGAAGGAGAGCGGGAGACGTGAAGGAGGGGTGATGGCCGTCTATTCCACAGCAAGGCGCTTCCGTCCTGTGCTGGGTGTTGTCACCTCTGTCACCCAGCACCTCGGGCCAAGTCTGTCACAGGTGGCTTGGGGCATGGATGCGGAGGCGGTAGAGGCCACCGGCATGGAGAAGGGCACAGCTCTGCTGAGGGAAGATGGCATCACGGATGGACTTCTCTGGCGGCCCAGTGGTCACGGCTCTGCTCTTCCACTGCAGGGGGAGGGGGTTCGACCCCTGGTAGAGGAGCTGAGATCCCGCGAGCCGCATGGTGTAGCCAAAGGCACACCAAGGTGGCACTCACGGAAAGGGGGCTGAGAATCGGTCCAGAGGCAGGGACTGAGTGGGGAGGGACAAGCGACTGTAGCAGGCCCCTGGGCTTCCTCGGGAATGGGGGAGGGGGCCGCTGGACTTCGCATGGCACGTGGAATGGAGGGTTGAGCTTTTGATTTGATTATTAAAGGAAAAGCTAATCACAGAAGACTAGAGAGCTTCAGGTCCACCTGTTGCGGGTGGAAAACCCTTAGGCAAGAGGCCCCACTCAGGAAATGCTAAACCTGTGAGTATGGCCCTGGAGGCAGTAGGGCAGGGGGCAGGGGGCAGGCCTGAGCCACGTTGCTCCATTTCATGTCTTGGCCACCCTTTTTTAGGTGAGTTCACTCACCTCTGCCTTTCAAGTTCTTTTCTGAAAAAAAACGAGATGCTATTAACATCTCCCTTGTAAGGTTGTAGTGGGGAGCAAATGGGTGAATATATGTAAAGCCCTCAGTACGGAATAGTAGTCAGGGTTCCCCAGAGAAACAGAATCAATAAGAAATGATATATATATATACCTGAGTCTTCTATATCTTCGTGTTTGAGCTACTGTTACAAAAATACCATAAACTGATAGACTGAGTGACTTAAACATTTCTTTCTCAGAGTTATGAAGGCCGGGAAGTCTAAGATCAAGACATCTTTAGACTCAGTATCTAGTGAAAGCTCACTCTGGGTAACAGATGGCTGCGTCTTCACTGCATCCCCAAAGAATTCAAGGGGCAAGGAAGCTCCCTGGGGTCTCCTTTATGAGGCACTGATCCCATCCATGAGGTCTTTACCCTCAGTGGCCTAATCACTTCAGTTCAGTTCAGTTCAGTCGCTCAGTCGTGTCCGATTCTTTCTACCCTGTGGACTGCAGCACGCCAGATCTCCCTGTCTACCGCCAACTCCCAGAGTTTACTCAAACTCAAGTCCATCGTGTCGGTGATGCCATTCAACCATCTCATCCTCTGTTGTCCCCTTCTCCTCCCACCTTCAATCTTCCCCAGCATCAGGTGGCCAAAGTATTAAAGTTTCAGCTTCAGCATCAGTCCTCCCAATGAATATTCAGGACTGATTTCCTTTAGGATGGACTGGTTCCTTGCAGTTCAAGAGACTCTTAAGAGTTTTCTCCAACACCACAGTTCAAAAGTATCAATTCTTTGGGGTTCAGCCTAATCACTTCCCACCTCTAAATCCCATGTAGGGATTATGTTTCAATATACAAATTTTGGTAGGGGGCACAAACTTCTACACACACACACAGCAATAAATATAACACTATATGCTATAATATATGTTGTGTACATAGATGTATATATACTATATTATTTTTATATTTATATATACACATGTTTATTTACTATTGATTATTAGCTGTTGTCTCATGTTGTTACAAAGGCTGAGAAGTCACATGATCTCCTGTCTGCAAGCTCAAGCTCCAGAAAAGCTGGTGGTTCAAAGGTCTAAGGACCAGGCAGCTGACTGTATAGATTCCAGCCAAGGTCTGATGCTCTGAGGACCAGGAGCATTGAAGGCAGAAGATGGATGTCCCAACTCAACTGGTCAGGCAGAGAGTGAATTCAACCTTTTTCTGCCTTTTTCTTCTATTCAAGCCCTCAACGGATTAGAAGATGCCCAGCCACAAGGGGAGGCCAGATTGTTTTACTCAGTCCACCGATCCACATGCTTCTCTCATCCAGCTGCATCCTTATAGACACACCCAGAGGGAATGTTTGACCAGATACATGGGCATCTTATGGCCTAGTCTAGTAGATGCATAAAATTACACACACAGAAGCTGGAACCCAAGAAAATTTCAATTTATCCAGATCATCATTATCATGGTTTTATGGATAAGGAAACGCAAGTTCAAAACAGACTTTCAAAACAGACTTCAGTTCATTTCAGTTCAGCCACTCAGCCGTGTCCAACTCTTTGCAACCCGATGAATCACAGAACGCCAGGCCTCCCTGTTCATCCCCAACTCCCAGAGTTCACTCAAACTCATGTCCATCGAGTCAGTGATGCCATCCAGCCATCTCATCCTCTGTCGTCCCCTTCTCCTCCTGCCTCCAATCCCTCCCAGCATCAGAGTCTTTTCCAATGAGTCAACTCTTCCCATGAGGTGGCCAAAGTACTGGAGTTTCACCTTTAGCATCATTCCTTCCAAAGAAATCCCAGGACTGAACTCCTTTAAAATGGACTGGTTGAATCTCCCTGAAGTCCAAGGGACTCTCAAGAGTCTTCTCCAACACCACAGTTCAAAAGCATCAATTCTAAAGAGCTCAGCCTTCTTCACAGTCCAACTCTCACATCCATACATGACCACTGGAAAAATCATAGCCTTGACTAGACGGAACTTTGTGGGCAAAGTAATGTCTCTGCTTTTGAATGTGCTATCTAGGTTGGTCATAACTTTCCTTCCAAAAAGTGAGCGGCTTTTAACTTCATGGCTGCAATCACCATCTGCAGTGATTTTGGAGCCCCCCAAAATAAAGCCTGACACTGTTTCCACTGTTTTTCCATCTATTTGTCATGTAGTGATGGGACTGGATGCCATGATCTTAGTTTTCTGAATGTTGAGCTTTAAGCCAACTTTTTCATTCTCCTCTTTTACTTTCCTCAAGAGGCTTTTTAGTTCCTCTTCACTTGCTGCCATAAGGGTGGTGTCATCTGCATATCTGAGGTGATTGATATTTCCCCCGGCAATCTTGATTCCAGCTTGTGCTTCTTCCAGCCCAGCATTTCTCATGATGTACTCTGCATATAAGTTAAATAAGCAGAGTGACGATATACATCCTTGACGTGCTCCTTTTCCTATTTGGAACCAGTCTGTTGTTCCATGTCCAGTTCTAATTGTTGCTTCTTGAACTGCATACAGGTTTCTCAAGAGGCAGGTCAGGTGGTCTGGTATTCCCATCTCTTTCAAAATTTTCCACAGTTTATTGTGATCCACACAGTTAAAGGCTTTGGCATAGTCAATAAAGCAGAAATAGATGTTTTTCTGGAACTCTCTTGCTTTTTCGATAATTCAGCGGATGTTGGCAATTTGATGTCTGGTTCCTCTGCCTTTTCTAAAACCAGCTTGAACATCAGGAAGTTCACGGTTCATGTATTGCTGAAGCCTGGCTTGGAGAATTTTGAGCATTACTTTACTAGCATGTGAGATGAGTGCAATTGTGTGGTAGTTTGAGCATTCTTTGGCATTGCCTTTCTTTGGGATTGGAATGAAAACTGACCTTTTCCAGTCCTGTGGCCACTGCTGAGTTTTCCAAATTTGCTGGCATATTGAGTGCAGCACTTTCACAGCATCATCTTTCAGGATTTGAAACAGCTCCACTGGAATTCCATCACCTCCACTAGTTTTGTTCGTAGTGATGCTTCCTAAGGCCCACTTGATTTCATATTCCAGAATGTCTGGCTCTAGGTGAGTGAGCATACCATTGTGATTATCTGGGTCACAAAGATCTTTTTTGTTTAATTCTTCTGTGTATTCTTGCCACCTCTTCTTAGTATCTTCTGCTTCTGTTAGGTCCATACTGTTTCCGTCCTTTATTGTGCCCATCTTTGCATGAAATGTTCCCTTGGTGTCTCTAGTGTTCTTGAAGAGATCTCTACTCTTTCCCGTTCTATTGTTTTTCTCTATTTCTTTGCATTGATCACTGAGGAAGAATTTCTTATCTCTCCTAGCTATTTTTTAGAACTCTGCATTCAGATGCTTATATCTTTTCTTTTCTCCTTTGACATTAGCTTCTCTTTTCTCAGCCATTTGTAAGACCTCCTCAGACAACCATTTTACCTTTTGGTATTTCTTTTTCTTGGGAATGGTTTTGATCACTGCCTCCTGTACAATGTCACAAAGCTCCATTCATAGTTCTTCAGGCAGTCTGTCTATCAGATCTAATCCTTTGAATCTACTTGTCACTTCTACTGTATAATTGGAAGGGATATGATTTAGGTCATACCTGAATAGTCTAGTGGTTTTCCCTACTTTTTCAGTTTAAGTTTGAATTTTGCAATAAGGAGTTCATGGGACTGCATTTAGTGCCCACCAAGATAATCCATGATCAACTCCTTGTCTCAAGATCCTCAATTTAATTACATCTGCAACGCCCTCCTTTATTGGATGGGGGGCATATAAGGTAATATTCAGTTCTGAGAGATTTGGAAATGAATATTTAGATAGGGGGCATTTTCAACTGACCACACTTGCCGTTCACCAGAGACCTTAGTTTTGCCAGTGGACATCTCTAGTATACTCTGCTTGAGTGTTTTCTTGACATGACAATGGTGGCTGGGCCTGGGGTTGTCTCAAGTGTTCTTTACTCATATGTCTGATGCCTGAGGTGGTGAGACTCAATAGGCTGGGGTTTGGATCAACCAGGAAGCTTCAGTATCTCCTCTATTTAATTTCACATGGTCTCCTTCATAGTGGCTTCAAGGTAGCCTGACTTCTGACATGGTAGGTGTATTGTCAGAGAATCAGGTGAAAACTGTGCTACCTTTTATGAGCTAGCCTGGGAAATCACATAGTGTCACTTCTGCTACATTATATTTGTTAGAAGCTGGTCATTAAGGGCATCTCATATTTAAGGAGAATAAGACGATTGATGGGAAGAGTATAAGAATTTGCAGACATGATTTCAAGTCATCACATAAGTGTGCTGATGAAAAAACTCTCATATTTCATTTAGTATCATTTCCCTTTAAAAAAATTATTGAAATATGGTTGATTGACAATGTTGTGTGAGTTTCAGGTGTACAGAAAAGTGATTCAGTTATACATATATGTATGTATACATATGAAAAAATATACATATATATGCATTCTGTTTTCAACTATTTTCCATTATAGGTTATTAAAAGGTATTGAATATAGTCCTCTGTGCCAACAATAGGTCCTTGTTTGTATCTATCTCATATTTACTTTCATTTTGAAAGATATGTGATGTTTTACAGGTAGCTGAGGCTCCATTTACTTTTTTTAATATAACAGCTTTATTGAGATATAAATTGCATACCATAAATTTTACCCATTTAAAGTATAAAATCCAATGATTTTCAGTATATTTCTAGATTTCTGCAAACATCACCACAGTCTGTTTTAAAGTATTTTCATTACCTGAAATGAACTCTAACCCATTAGCATTTCCACTTTCCCTCAAGCCCCCAGCCCTAGGCAACCACTAATCTACTTTTTGTCTATATAGATTTGCTTAGCCTGGATGTTTCCCTGAAATGATCTGATATGATATATCATCTATTGTGAATGGCTTCTTTTATTCAGCATGTTTTCGTGATTCATATTCATGTTGTATCATGTATCAGTACTTCATTATTTTTATGGCCAAATAAATTCCAATGTATTGACATGCCACATTTAGTTTACCCATTTATCAGCTGATGAACATTTGAGTTTTTATTTTCTGGCTATTATGAATAATGTTCCAATAAATATTTACGTGTAAGTGTTTGTATGGACATATGTTTTATTTCAGATATAAACCTAAGAGTGGAATTGTTTGATCATATAACTCCATGCATAATCTTTTGGGGAACTAGCAGACTGTTTTTCAAAGCAGCTGCATTACCTACCACCAGCAGTGTACACGAGCTCCAATTTCTCCACATCCTTACTTGTGAGATCTTAGTTCTCTGACCAGGGGCTGAACCCACACCCTGGGAAATGATGGCACAGAGTTCTAATCATTGTGCCATGAGGGAATTCCCAGTATCCATATTTTTTATACAGCCGCTCTAGTGGGTATGAAGTGTTACCTCATTCTGATTTTGGTTTGCATTTTCTGATAGCTGATAATGTTGGACATCACACGTTTCTTCTCCATTTGTTTATCTTTGGAAAAATGTCTATTCAAATCCTTTGCCCAGTTTCAACTGGGTTATTTTTCTTTTTTGTTGAATTATTAGAGGTCTCAAACCTCATTCTGATTTTGGTTTGCATTTTCTGATAGCTGATAATGTTGGACATCACACATTTCTTCTCCATTTGTTTATCTTTGGAAAAATGTCTATTCAAATCCTTTGCCCAGTTTCAACTGGGTTATTTTTCTTTTTTGTTGAATTATTAGAGGTCTCATATCAGAATAAATGATTTATTAATTCTCTTATCAGATAAATGATTTGTTAATATTTTCTTCCATTCTGTGGGTTATCTTTTCACTTTCTTGATGATGTCCTTTGAAGCACAAAGAGATTTAATTTTGACGTAGTCCAAATTTGTCTATTTTTCTTTTGTTTCTTGTGCTTTTGGTGTCGTAGCTAAAAAGGTTTTACCTAATTCAAGCCTATATAGATTTATTCTTATATTTTCTTCTAGCATTTTTACAGTTTACGCTCTTGCATTTAAGTCTTTGATACATTTCAAATTAATTTTTTGTGTATGGTGTGAGGAAAGTGTCCAACTTTATTCTTTTGCACATGGATATTGAGTCGCCCCAGTACCACTTGTTGAAAAGAATATTTCCCACATTGAATTGTCATGGCAGCCTTGTTGAGAATCAGTTCAGTTGCTCAGTCGTGTCTGACTCTTTGCGAC
>SJYC01146561.1:19-22785 GCA_006408675.1 Madoqua kirkii | reverse complement strand
AGACTCACCTGAACAGCAAGGAGATACAATCTGTCCATCCTAAATGAAATCAGTCCTGAGTGTTCATTGGAAGGACTGATGCTGAAGCTGAAACTCTAGTACTTTGGCTACCTGATTAGAAGAACTGACTCATATGAAAAGGCCATGATTCTGGGAAAGAATGAAGGAAGGAGGAGAAGCAGATGACAGAGGATGAGATGGTTGGATCTCATTGGACATGGACTCAATAGACATGAGTCTGAGTAAGCTCCAGGAGTGGGTGATGGACAGAGAGGCATGGCGTAATGCAGTCCATGGGGTGGCAAGGAGTTGGACACAACTGAGCAACTAAACTGAACTGTAGTATAAATGGCTGATGTCAAGCTACGTAGTGGTTTAATAACAAGTTCACCAGATTCTAGAATATTTCAAAAGTGGCTTTTGAGGGCCAGTATGAGCTGGCTCCCATGTACCACTATAGCACATTGTGCCTGCCACATGGGATATTTTGTAAACATTAGCGATTACTGCAAGTCAGCTGAGCCAACAATGTTTACTGGGCACCTTCCTTACTCCTATTTTACAGAACAGGAGGCAGAGGTGAGGAGAAGTTCAATACTAATCCAAGGTCACAGCACAAACCAGTTATTTGCTGTCTTCCTCCCAGTAGAAGTGTATATAAGGATGTGTAAATAGAGGAAAACAATAGAATGGAAAAGGCTGGAGACCTCTTCAAGAAAACTGGAGATACCAAGGGAAAAATGGAGATAACCATGCACAGATGAACACGATAAAGGACAGAAACAGCAAGGACCTAATAGAAGCAGAGGAGATTGAGAAGAGGTGTCAAGAACACACAGAACTATACAAAAAAGGTCTTAATGACCCAGATAACCACAATGGTGTGATCACTCACTTGAGCCAGACATCCTGGAGTGTGAAGTCAAGTGGATCTAAGGAAGCAATACTACAAAGATAGGAGAGGTACGGAATTCCAGCTGAACTGTTTTTAAATCCTAAAAGATGATGTTGTGAAAGTGTTGCCCTCAATATGCCAGCAAACTTGGAGAAAGTTCAGTTCAGTTCATTTCAGTTGCTCAGTTGTGTCTGACTCTTTGCGACCCCATGGACTGCAGCACACCAGGCCTCCCTGTCCATCATCAACTCCTGGAGGTTACCCAAACTCATGCCCATCGAGTCGGTGATGCCATCAACCATCTCATCCTCTGTCGTCCTCTTCTCCTCCTGCCTTCAATCTTTCCCAGCATCAGGGTTTTTCCAATGAGTCAGCTCTTCGCACTCAGCTTTCTTTATAATCCAACTCTCACATCCATACATGACTACTGGAAAAACCATAGCCTTGACTAGAAGGAACTTTGTTGGCAAAGTAATATTTCTGCTTTTTAATATGCTGTCTAGGTTGGTCATAACTTTTCTTCCAAGGAGCGAGCATCTTTTCATTTCATGACTGCACTCACCATCTGCAGTGATTTTGGAGCCCCCCAAAATAAAGCCTGCCACCGTTTCCACTGTTTCCCCATCTATTTGCCATGAAGTGATGGGACCGGATGCCATGATTTTTGTTTTCTGAATGTTGAGTTTTAAGCCAACTTTTTCACTCTCCTCTTTCACTTTCATCACGAGGCTCTTTAGTTCTTCTTCACTTTCTGCCATAGGGTGGTATCATCTGCATATGTGAGGTTACTGATATTTCTCTCAGCAATCTTGATTCTGGCTTGTGCTTCATCCAGCCCAGCGTTTCTCATGATGTACTCTGCATATAAGTTAAATAAGCAGGGTGACAGTATACAGCCTTGATGTACTCCTTTTCTTATTTGGAACCAGTCTGATGTTCCATGCCCAGTTCTAATTGTTGCTTCTTGATGTGCATACAGGTTTCTCAAGAGGCAGCTCAGGTATTCTGGTATTCCCATCTGTTCCAGAATTTTCCACAGGTTGCTGTGATCCACATAGTCAAAGGCTTTGGTGTAGTCAATAAAGCTGGAGTACATGTTTTCTAGAACTCTCTTATTTTTTTCGATGAGCCAACAGGTGTTGGCAATTTGATCTCTGGTTCCTCTGCCTTTTCTAAATCCAGCTTGAATATCTGGAAGTTCATGGTTCACGTACTGCGGAAGCCTGACTTGAAGAATTTTGAGCATTACTTTACTAGCTGTGAGATGAGTGCAATTGTGTGGTAGTTTGAGCATTCTTTGGCATTGCCTTTGTTTGGGATTGGAATGAAAACTGATCTTTTCCAGTCCCATGGCCACTGCTGAGTTTTCCAAATTTGCTGGCATATTGAGTGCTGCCCTTTTGGAAAAAGACAACTTAGCAACTGAACAACAACAGCAATAGGAGCTTAGACATGAACATCATCTCCATTCCCTCCTAGAGGGAATTTCCCAGGGCTCATAAAGATGAGATTCCCGTCCGCTCCCAGACTGGCTGCTTCTCCTTGAAAACCGTGAGGTGGCAAGAGGGCAGTTCTTGCAATCTGGGGCTCCTGCCAAGCCACACCTGCCCCAGCGCTCCTGAGCACAGATCTGTCCTGTCTTGTACCTGCCACATGTGGGCCTGGGGAAGTGCAGGTTTGGCGGCTAGTGAGCAGAGGGCTGATATCTTTGAGGGGGTTAGGGGATGAGGCCGGGTTGTGACTCATTATGCTTGGGTGGATGGAAGACTGCTGGGAGAGGGCCAGAGCCCAGCCCAGGAGAGCTTTTCAGCCCTGTGGGCGTGTTGGCCCTGAGCCAGGTAAAGGCTCAGGTGAGTCACAGTGCTCAGTGTTGCCAGAAGCTGGGGAAGTGTCCTCCAGGCAGGGTGGGACAGCGGCAATAGAGGCCTGGCTCTTGCTTCTAGCTGTTCCCCTGTACTGAGATGGACTCCCACATGTCTGTAGCCTCCTCCATGTCTGTGGTCCCTCCTCCTTGCCAAGTGCCTGAAACAATAAGGAGACCCTCCTCCCACTGTCTGGGGGTCGGGGGCAGAGGGGGAACTCTGGATGACAGGTGAGGGGCTAATAAGCCACCTACGGAGTAACAGGGCAGGGTCCTATGGTCTCTGGAGAAGGGGGCTGTTCCATCCACTCTTGAGGAGTCCAGGGAAAGGAGATGCCTTTGAACTCATCGGAGGGGTGGAGGAAGGGCCTCGGAGGGGCTTGGTGGGACCCAGAGGAGAGAGAGTAGGGATGCGGGGAGGGGCGCTCAGGTGAAAGAGGACAGAGTGGGAGGGGCAAGGGCTTGTGAGAAGTTCATGATTTGCAGTCAATTTAGAATGCAGCTGAGGAGCCAAGGTTGGAGATGGCCCAGATGGGGCAAAGGTAGGGGTCACTGTGGCTAGAGATGGTGCAGGGAGGGGCAGGATATTCTGAGACCCTGGCATCCATCCCGCAGTGCTAGGGAGGGAGAGGCAGCTGGCCTTGGCTTGGGGGTGGACGTCGGAGGCTCACTGAGAGACACGGCTAAGCGTCCCTCCAGCCTGGGTCTTCAGGCTGGACGCCTCCCAGCGCCGCTCAGCTCTCAGGGTCCCTTGCCGAGTCCTCACGGGGTGAGTGGGTGGCCCACCCTCTTCCTTGTTTAGTGCTCAAACCCATCGGCTTTGGGGTCCAGACCCTGGGTCTTCGTTCTGGCTGCTGGGTGAGCTTGGGTAAGTCTGTTGCTCTCCCTGAGCCTCGAGAACGTCATCTGGGAAGCAAAACCCCTACCTCCCAGAGGTGCTACGAGGATTAAATGGGAGGGTGGGTGAGATGGCCGGGATCTGACAGTGTCGGGCTCGTTGGCACATACTGAGTGCTCTACCGCGTCAGTTTCTCAGGGATGGGTCTGGGCAGGAGGTGGGGCAGGCCGCTCCCCTCCGCTCCCCTTCCTGTGTCCCTGGGCTTAGAGTCACTGGAACCCTGCCGGCCAAGCCTGACTCCAGGCTGGGCCCTAAGTGCCCAGGATCTGAGGGCAGAACCACCCCTCCCCGCATGGGGAAGGACGCTTTTCGTCTGCTCAACCCCATCCTGGCCTCCCAGTCTCCCCAGCTCTGAAGACCACTGTGGCCCCAAGGGGACCTCAGATCCCCTGGAGTTCGGGGAGGCCAGAGGCAGACATTCCTGACGTTATGGGACCCAGCCTGGCTTTCTGAGAAGATGGGGGAATAGCACATTCCTCCTGAAATAATTGTCCTGGAGCTATTTCCAGAGGCTCTTAGTGCCCAGGCCAGAAATGGCCAGTGATCTCGGCGCCTGGGTACCTTCAGGACAAATACGCAGAGGCCCAGCCCACTTACTGGCCGTCTGCCTGCCTGCCCGCCCCCGGCCCAGGACAGGACAAGATCTGGCTGAGGCCCCACAGGGAATGGTAGCCATCGCTTCTCTGGCCCACTGAGCTTCCCTGCACTCCTCTTCCTCCTTCTTGGGGGGCCCTCTGAGCCCTCCTCCCAGCTCCCGGTTGCAGTGGCTATAACCCCTCCACCCCAGAGCAAAAGGCCTTTCACTCTCAGAGGTTACGAGCCGGGGACTGTCCCAGGGAGGCTTCTGTGTGTCCATGCTTTGCGATCTTGCAGCTAAACCCACATGGGAGAACGTTCTCCAAAACAACTTGCCCGCACTCTTCAAAGCTATCCATGTCATAAAAGATCAAGACTGAGGGACTTCCAGGCTGAAGGAAACCAAAGAGATCTGAAAATTAAAGTCAATGTCTGATCACGTATTGGCTTCTGGACTGGGGACATAGCTGTCATAGAGACCATCAGAGAAAATAATCGGTGAATTGTGGACTATGTATTAGCTAATAGCTCTGTATCAGTGTTAATTATCCTGGATACATAAGATAACTGGATACATTTTGATAACTGGATACGTAAGAAGGTGTCGTTGTTCTCCCAGCTTGTCGGAGATACACGTTGAAGTATTCAAGAGTAAAGGCTGCTGTTATCTGCAACTGACTCTGAAAATAATAATAATCCACGCATGTGCATGTGTGTGGTGCTAAATGTGACAAAAATTAATAATTAGTAGATTGGAATGAAGAGTCTATGGGACTTCATTATCTCGTAAGTTTTCAGTAAGTGAATATTTTGAATGTTTTTCAAAATAGAAAGCAAGAGGGTATTTTCATTACTTGCAGGAAGGAAACAATGGAGGCCAAGCACCAGGAGCTCTCAAAGGGGGATCTTGTTGATGCGTCTGACAGATACGTACAGGATTCCCCTTATGGACCAGGGAGGGGAGGCCACAGGAGCTCTGAAAGGAATCTTCAGGCTGTAGCCCACTGCATAGTAGGGACTCAACTCAGAATGGCTGACTGTGTGAGGACTGGGCTAGAAGGGAGAAAGCAAGTGCTGCCGTGTTCTGGGTCACTCAAAGGGACAGCTCTTTAGGGAGACTCAGCAAATGTTTGCTGGCCCAACGAGAAAAGAAAATTGATGCTGACCACAGCCAATGAGAGTCATATCAGGCCCAGCAAAGAGCTCCCTGACTCTCAGCAAATTAAACGCTAGAAAAACAGCAGGGGACACTGGAAAACGTCCACCCCAGCCTCACTTTAAAAATAGGGCCCATCTGTCCTGGAGAGCTTAACGCAGCACCAGCTCTAAGGCAGGAGCCTGACCAAGTTGACCCCTGGAGGCCCTCCTCACTCCAGGGTTCTGTGATTCTATGACATGGCCAGGAGTCTGGAATGGCGGCATCAGGGTATTCCCCAGTGAAGAGCAAGAGGAGGGCTAAGTCATCTACCTCCTGAAGGTAGAGGGAGCCGGGGAGAGGGCCCAGCCCACCCAGAAGGGAGGGCCCATGGGGGGCAGCCCCCTGGCGTCTCCCCTATCCGGAGGACGAGCTGGGGTGGGGCTCGACAGGGGATGGAAGAAGCGAGAGTCTGGGCATTCCATGCGATTCAGACCCAAAGGACAAGGGCAGCTGAGGGGCTGTGGGCTGGGAGAGGAGCAGGCAGCTGCTTCCTGGGTGGGACAGGTCCAAATACTGCTCCGTTCTCACCAGGCAGAAGTGGAAAATTAGCATCAAGCTGGCAGTTGTGGGGGACAGAAATCAGAGCCTTCCTTCTGGAAACGGGGGAGTACTGGGGGCCTGGGGGACAAAGGGAATGGGGCTGGGGCTCCTGCCCCCTGGGCAGGCCCCAGGACAGGAAGCAGGGTGACCTGGGCCAGAGCCTGGTCAGCCCCTAGTCCCTGTGAAGTGTCCTCTCTCAGACTGGGAGGAACCCCAAGAACCCTTCGTTTGTGAGGTGAATGAGATCATCTCCCTTCATCAGAGAAGATGAAGACCAAATACTGTCCTCTTGTGAAACTTCTGTCTCACAAGTCCCACTGTAGACTTACAGCATCTCCTTGCCCCGCCCTTGGGGTTCATGAAGTCAAGATCAACTTAGTTACAGGGTTAGCAAGCATTGGTGCCCCTATCTAATCGGTGAGATGAGAATTCTTCCTCAGTAGACTGCTGGTGAGGACAAAGTTACCCCCAACAACACGGCATTGTCTTTTAGGGGGCGTCAGATACACTCAAGATAGTACCTTGGCCCCCACCACTCACAAGCTATGTGATCTGAGGCAAGCCACATCAACCCTCTGTCAGACAGGAATAGAATAATAACTGCCTCCTGGATCTGTAGTTAAGACTTACGAGTAAGGAACAAGCAAAGGACGGGCAAAGAAAAAGCTCATAAATCGTATCGCTGCTAAGACACTGTTCAGTAGCAGGGTGTACAGTGTAGTGGGTGATTATCTGATGTTACTGCAAAGAATGTGTGTCTTGGTGCCTCGAATTTCACCATTAGAGACTTAGTCCTTTGACTCTCTGGTCTTCTGGAGTCCCTGCTTAAAAGGTGAATGGGAATTTCAGAATGCGGGCTACAGAGAAAGGAAAAAAGAGACTGCCCCACTTTTTCTAGGGGGTCCTCTGACTTCCGTTGTTCTCAGGGTCTTGCCTTCCTCCCCATCTCTTGCCCTTTGTGCTTTCTGAAGAACATGGGGCTGCTTTCCTGTCTGGAAAATCCCTAGGCCTGGGAGGAAGATGGGGAGAGGAACTCCTGGAAAGCCCAGTGGGAGGTGGCCGGGAGCTGAGGAGAGCTGACCCAGCTCTCTCCCCACCAGGCCCAGGGAACCAGCCTCTAGGTGAGATTTCAGCAGTTCTATACCACAAAGCTTCGTCCGCCTGCTCAGGACAATGTCTGGACACCAAGCGGGCCGTCCCAGCACCGGCAGCCGCAACGTGTCCTTCATGGCCCAGACTCCAGGCTGGCCCCACAGCCCCAGCATGACTGGGCCGAGCAACCTCAAGCGCTCCCGGACCCCGAGCGGCTCCGAGGCCAGCAGCAACCATTCGGAGCCCACCAAAAGCCGGGGCTCCCCCAGGCTGCCATTGGGAGAATCTGCATGGGCCGGCCGTACAACTCCAAGTGTGTGGAGACAAGCCACCTGGCGAAGGGCCCCAAGGTGGCCAGAAAGCCCATGTGTCGCGGCAGCCCCTACTGCCTGCTCTGTACAGACCGACCTTCAGGCCCCTCTAACCCCACCTTCCTGGATCAGCTCATCAAAGGCATCAGCTACCTCGACAGATCCACCAATGCCTTCTACGGCAACTACCCTAAGTCCCCGAGCCTACCGAGGCTTGCAGCCAACTACCTGGAACGCGCTGCCAACTCCATTCACCTGGACCATCTGGACCACGCCTTCCCCCGCAGTTACTGTAACCACAGCAGCAGAGCGGCCGCCTTTGACTACCCCTGCGGCAGCACCTCCGTGGTGCCCTCCGGAAGGGCTGTCAACGCTGTGCAATACGTGGATAACTCCGCCAACACGAGCTGCTTTCGTGGGTTTCAGGGCCGGAACCTCACTCCCACCCTGCCTCAGAGGCCGGGGATAAAGCTGCCTGAGCTCCCGCTGTTCGGCAACGGGATCTTTTCTTTAGGTCGCCTGCCCAAGATCTGGGAAGCAATCCGCTCGGGCTGCAGAGCCCCGGAGCCCCTCTCTAAGCCCTCCAGCTGGTGGTGACACCAACGCCAACCACCAAGAGGGCACGTGTCCATCCGGTTGCGGCTGCAGAAAATAAATTGTCTGTGGCAAAATGCTCCTTCCAAGCCTCCAATGGAGTGGGGGAAGCCATTTAGATGGAGGGAATATGCACTTAAAGACCTACAAGGTTGGGAAGGTCAAGGTGAATGGGTGAAGGGGGCAGGTGGTAGGCAGTGGTGGAGACCACCCACGCCAGGGGGAGAGGGGATACCTCATCTAAACCCACCTCTCAAATAGGTGGTTGCCTTTTCAAGAGAACCCAGGAATCTGGTTTTCTATATATTAGCAACAGATTTGAAAATAGCACGGTGCTGGGATTTCCCTGGTGGCCGAGTGATTAAGGGGCTTCCCTGATAGCTCTGTTGGTAAAGAATTCGCCTGCAAGGCAGGAGACCCCAGTTCAATTCTTGGGTTGGGTAGATCCCCTGGAGAAGGGATAGGCTACCCACTCCAGTATTCTTGGGCTTCCCCGGTGGCTCAGCTGGTAAAGAATCCACCTGCAATGCAGGAGACCTGGGTTCAATCCCTGGGTTGGGAAGATCCCCTGGAGAAGGGAACACCTACCCACTCTGTTATTCTGACCTGGAGAATCCCATCGACTGTCTAGTCTGTGGGGTCATAAAGAGTCGGACAGAACTGAGTGACTTTCACCAGCGACTGAGATTAGCGCTTCCATTACAGAGGGCACAGATGCGATCCCTAATTGGGGAACCAAGATCCCATATGCCGTGTGGCCAACACAAAACAATACGCGAACAGAAACCTAGTGTTCCGAAGGCTGAACGAGAGCGCTGGCACACTGAGTGTGTGAGGCCCGCAGGTCTGAGCTTGGGGCCTCTAATTCACATCCCGAATGAATCACTTGAAGTGAGGCTAGGAACCTAGCCTCGGCTGAGGCTGTTCATTCCCAGCCACTATTCACATTCTTTGCTTGTTTGCTTAAAGGATTGTTACTGATCCCTGTTCACATTCTTTGTCTTTCTGGATTGTCACTGGTTTTAGCACAGCTGCACGTGAGCAGAAAGGTAGAGATAGTAAGGATGAGGTGCCGAGGATAGCAAGCCCTCACAGAGTGCTTACAACGTGGCAGGTGCTGTTCTCAGTGCTTTTTGTAGTTTTATTCTTCTGTGTCTTTTTTTTTTTTTTTTTTGGGACTGAGGCATTCGGGATGAGAAATCTTAATTCCCTGACCAGGGCTAACATCCGTGCCCCTTGCCATGGAAGCATGGAGTCTTAACCACTGGACCGCCAGAGACGCCTCTATTTTTGTTCTTTTAAAGATGAGGTTTTAACGACCAGGGTCCAGGGTAGATGTAGAAAAAGCCTTGATAGCAAATGTGAGATGCACTGGAACAGTCAACCAGGGATGGTTGCAGGTGAATGGATGGTCCTTCCTGGGATACTCTGCAGAGAGCGGTCTGTACAGGCCAAGTAAGGGCTGGAAGGGTCAGAATGAGGTAGTCCCAGATTTCTTGGTGGCGCTGTCTGGGAAAACATTCTCTGGGCCACTGAGGTTTCTAAACCTTCAGAGACTCAATTGATTTGGGTGCTGAAGAATCAGGCCCCCCAAGGCACCCAGTTATCCACCATCTTCCTGCATAAAAGACTCTAGAGACTGGATTCCAAACTCTTTCGGCCACTTGCCTGCCCTGAGACCTTGGGGATATCACTTCCCCTCTCCAGGCTTCTATTTCCCCTTCTGTAACATGAGTGGGGTTGTTCTGATGGTCTCTTAAGGGACCTCAGACTTAGATATTTCTGAGTCTCTCCTTCTAGTTCCAAGCCAGGCCTAGCGCTTCCCGAGCTGAGAATTGAAGTTGCCTCCACTCGAGAATTCAGGCTTCTGCAGTCCTGACCGTCTCCCCAGGCTGCCAGGGGCTGTTCAGGCCCCATTTCTTTGTGGCTCTGAATTTCAGAACTAGTCCCTTCTTGCAGGAGCTGAGGGCCAATAAAAGCAACTCAGAATATGGAGTGGTCTACTCTTGAGATAATGCAGAACCCAGAGATGGACCAGGTTCCACGGCTCTTAGAGGAGGTGCTGGCTGTGGCCGAGCCCTGTGGCCAGGCAGAGAAGGCGGCAAGTGTGAATCTCCATGAGGCTGACACAGTGGTCCCAGGGCAGAGGAGGCAAGGCGGCACCGAACCCCTAGCCCGCTGACTTCACCTCCACTTTTATTCCATCTCTGGAGGACCGGGGAGATGCTCCTGGGCTCCAAAGCTCAGCAGAGCAGCCACTCTTTCCTCTGCTCTCGCACCCCTTCTCTCCCCAGGAAGAAGACTTTGGCCTTTGTCTGGTGGGTTCTCAAGCCCCCAGTAACCCTTTCCCCAGGTGAACATTCACAAGAATACAGCTCACTGGGTTGCATTTTGGTCCAGCTCAAGAGACAGGTCGGGTGTCCTGATACCTAAACCATGCGTCTGGCCACTCGAGGGCTTCCCCTTCTTGCTCTAAGCCCATATTTGCCTTCAAGTCACCTCTGATTCTCCCAAAGATGCCTGCCTTCAACACTGTCCAATTTCACCTTATCAGATTATAACACCTTTGCCCAGGACACTCTTCTTGGGGTCTCCAGTATCTAGCCCAGTTCTGGCTCACAAGTGAGCCTCAGTTATTATACTGATGTGGATTACAAGGCCTCGTAATTGAAAAGGCATTGAAAAAGACCCTGATGCTGGGAAAGATTGAGGGCAGGAGAAGAAGGGGATGATAGAGGATGAAATGGTTGGATGGCATTACCTACTCAATGGACGTGAGTTTGAGCAAACTCTAGGAAATAGTGAAGGACAGGGAAGCCTGGCATGCTGCAGTCCATGGGGTGGCAAAGAGTCAGACACGACTGAGTGACCGAAAAACAAGGCCTCATGTCCAATAGGTGTTCAGTACCCTTAACTATAGGTACTACTGACTCACTAGAGAAGACTCTGATGCTGGGAATGGTTGAAGGCAGGAGGAGAAGGGGATGATAGAGGACGAGATGGTTGGGTGGCATCACTGACTCAATGGACATGAGTCTGAATAAGCTCCGGGAGTTGCTGATGGACAAGGAGGCCTGGCGTGCTGCCGTCTGCTGCTACTGCTGCTGCTAAGTCGCTTCATTTGTGTCCAACTCTGTGCGACCCCATCAATGGCAGCCCACTATGCTCCCCCATCCCTGGGATTCTCCAGGCAAGAACACTAGAGTGGGTTGCCATTTCCTTCTCCAATGCATGAAAGTGAAGTTGTTCAGTCGTGTCTGACTCTTAGCGACCCCATGGACTGCAGCCTGCCAGGCTCCTCCGCCCATGGGATTTTCCAGGCAAGAGTACTGGAGTGGGGTGCCATCGCCTTCTCCATGCTGCCGTCTATGGGATCGCAGAGTCGGACACGACTGAGCGACTGAACTGAAACTGAAAACCTTAACTATTATTACTTTCAGAATAATGACAGTGTCCTTTATAATAAGGGACACATGTTATTGAACATATAATTAATGTTCAATAACTGATAATATTTATCATGACAGCCAACATTTATTAAGCTCTACAATATACTCCAGGCATCGTTTCAAATGCTTTGTGTCTATTAACTCAATCAACTCATCGATCCTTCAAGGAAGAATTGCCTCTATTGAATAGATGAGGAAGCTGAGGCACAGAGTGTTCAGGTACAAATGATTATGACGAAGATGGCTGTAATCACAGAACACAGGGGCTCTTAAAAGATTGATCAACATTTTCATTATAGAGTACTATGGCCAAGCAGGCACTTAATAATAATATTAGGTTGGCCACAAAAATTCATTCAGGTTTCTTTCCATAACATCTTACAGAAAAAAACCAAACTAACTTTGTGTCCAACCCAGTAATTATCTTCAGGATTACAACATCTTGCAAGAACTAGGTGCTCTGCAAATGTATACAACGGGTGATCAATGAACGAGAGATGTCAGTGCAGAGCACGGTACATAGTGGGTGCTCACGTTTGAAGGTTCAGGATGGGGTGGTACCCAAAAGGGACAGGGTCTCTGCGCTGGCCTTACTGTTACTCAGGGTAGAAACTCAGTACTCAGGATTCTATCCCAGCAGTCACTCAGCCCAAGTCCGGAGAAAACAAGGCTCTTAGAGAAGGCCCTCTGCTCTGTGTGGCCATGCAGAGGCCGCAGAGAGTGCCCCAGGTCCACTGTTCAAGCCATGCCTCCGTAGGAACCGCATAAACAGGAAGTTGCATACCAGTTGCAGAACAGCGCAGGGGCCTGCTGTGCTGCCCAGGTTGTGTACACAGCAGCGCGTGTCCCCGAGGCTGAGGGTGGCCCAGGGGAGTCCTTCACACCGACAGACGTATGTCACTGTCATTGAGCACCCACACCGTATGTCAGACATGCCATCAAGACCTAAAACATAGACTCACAGAACTCTCTTCCTTGCCAGCCTAGGTTAGTACCCATTTGACAGAGGGGGAAACTAAGGCTCAGAGAGAGAAAGTGACATGCCCAAACCCCAGCAACCGGTAAATAGCAGAGCTGGGATTCCACCCCAGGGCTCAGCCCCTCAACATAATGCCCTTTCCATCCAAAGTACAGTTTCTTTCTTAGTACTTATCGAACAGATTCCAGGAGAAAGAGGGGGAAATCATAGCCTTCAGAGTATGTAGAAATTTAGACAAAGCAAAGATGGTATTTAACCCCTGGGGTGCTGCTCCCAGCACCAATGTTCTGAACAGGGGAGTATTCACCTGAAGCTTGCTCTTCCCAGGAAATAGTAAAGGGAGAAGTCTCCTGAAAGCCCACCTGTGGTCTCAGTTGCCTAATCCACTGGTCCCTGCATCCTTTGGTAACACCGAGTATAGCTGCATGATATTAGAATTCCTCTTGTTTATTTAAAACAATCCAATGTGGCCCTTTTCAAACAGATCATCTACTAGAATGATGCTGCTTCTAGAAAATAAATGCATTGTGTTACCACGATGTGTGCTGGAGAGACACACTCATCCTACTCCTAACCCTCACCCCACCCTTATCTTTCCTAATCTCTGAAGCTAACCCTCTAAGCCTTGGCCCACCCCACCCCTCATTCCTGAGGCCCACTTTATCCCTCCCTATCTCTTTTGTCTGAGCATGCTCTACAGAGGAAATAGGAGTGGGCAACACCCTCCCCTCCAGTTGCATCCACGTGGTCCTTTTTTAAGTTGAAATATGGGGAGAGGCAGCGCCTCCGATGTGTGTTCTGCCCGAATTGGTACCACCATTTTTGGCAAACTCTTTTAACAGCCTCCTGGGCCCCTCCCAACAAGGCAGGAATTTCTCATGAACAATTGAACAAAGCCGGGAACTCGGGGAGAAGGCACAGGACATTCCAAAAGGATTTCTCTCAAGCTCCTAAAGACAACATGTGGGAACGCTGCAGAGAGCACAGAGCCCGGCAAAGAAAAGCATGAAAGGGACGGAAATCTGCCCAGTGGGAAGGGCAGTGCAGGCCGGAGGACGGAGCAAGGGCCGGGGTCGGGAGGCCTGAGTGGGAGGCCGGCAGCCGCCACTCATGGCCCTGCGCAGCCTACCCCACCTCTCCGGCCTCAGATCTGTGGTCCCTAAGCTCCTGAAGGAAGTGCAGAAAGTAAACCCACAGACGTGTACATATCTGCTCATAGCAACGCTGTATGAATCACGGAGACCTGGTGTTTGTGTGTGTGTGTTAGTCTTCAGGATGGGGTGGTACCCAAAAGGGACAGGGTCTCTGCGCTGGCCTTACTGTTACTCAGGGTAGAAACTCAGTACTCAGGATTCTATCCCAGCAGTCACTCAGCCCAAGTCCGGAGAAAACAAGGCTCTTAGAGAAGGCCCTCTGCTCTGTGTGGCCATGCAGAGGCCGCAGAGAGTGCCCCAGGTCCACTGTTCAAGCCATGCCTCCGTAGGAACCGCATAAACAGGAAGTTGCATACCAGTTGCAGAACAGCGCAGGGGCCTGCTGTGCTGCCCAGGTTGTGTACACAGCAGCGCGTGTCCCCGAGGCTGAGGGTGGCCCAGGGGAGTCCTTCACACCGACAGACGTATGTCACTGTCATTGAGCACCCACACCGTATGTCAGACATGCCATCAAGACCTAAAACATAGACTCACAGAACTCTCTTCCTTGCCAGCCTAGGTTAGTACCCATTTGACAGAGGGGGAAACTAAGGCTCAGAGAGAGAAAGTGACATGCCCAAACCCCAGCAACCGGTAAATAGCAGAGCTGGGATTCCACCCCAGGGCTCAGCCCCTCAACATAATGCCCTTTCCATCCAAAGTACAGTTTCTTTCTTAGTACTTATCGAACAGATTCCAGGAGAAAGAGGGGGAAATCATAGCCTTCAGAGTATGTAGAAATTTAGACAAAGCAAAGATGGTATTTAACCCCTGGGGTGCTGCTCCCAGCACCAATGTTCTGAACAGGGGAGTATTCACCTGAAGCTTGCTCTTCCCAGGAAATAGTAAAGGGAGAAGTCTCCTGAAAGCCCACCTGTGGTCTCAGTTGCCTAATCCACTGGTCCCTGCATCCTTTGGTAACACCGAGTATAGCTGCATGATATTAGAATTCCTCTTGTTTATTTAAAACAATCCAATGTGGCCCTTTTCAAACAGATCATCTACTAGAATGATGCTGCTTCTAGAAAATAAATGCATTGTGTTACCACGATGTGTGCTGGAGAGACACACTCATCCTACTCCTAACCCTCACCCCACCCTTATCTTTCCTAATCTCTGAAGCTAACCCTCTAAGCCTTGGCCCACCCCACCCCTCATTCCTGAGGCCCACTTTATCCCTCCCTATCTCTTTTGTCTGAGCATGCTCTACAGAGGAAATAGGAGTGGGCAACACCCTCCCCTCCAGTTGCATCCACGTGGTCCTTTTTTAAGTTGAAATATGGGGAGAGGCAGCGCCTCCGATGTGTGTTCTGCCCGAATTGGTACCACCATTTTTGGCAAACTCTTTTAACAGCCTCCTGGGCCCCTCCCAACAAGGCAGGAATTTCTCATGAACAATTGAACAAAGCCGGGAACTCGGGGAGAAGGCACAGGACATTCCAAAAGGATTTCTCTCAAGCTCCTAAAGACAACATGTGGGAACGCTGCAGAGAGCACAGAGCCCGGCAAAGAAAAGCATGAAAGGGACGGAAATCTGCCCAGTGGGAAGGGCAGTGCAGGCCGGAGGACGGAGCAAGGGCCGGGGTCGGGAGGCCTGAGTGGGAGGCCGGCAGCCGCCACTCATGGCCCTGCGCAGCCTACCCCACCTCTCCGGCCTCAGATCTGTGGTCCCTAAGCTCCTGAAGGAAGTGCAGAAAGTAAACCCACAGACGTGTACATATCTGCTCATAGCAACGCTGTATGAATCACGGAGACCTGGTGTTTGTGTGTGTGTGTTAGTCGCTTAGTCATGTCTGACTCTTGGTGACCCTGTGGGCTATAGCCCACCAGGCTCCTCTGTTCATGAAATTCTCCAGGCAAGAATACTGGAGCGGGTTGCCATTTCCTTCTCCAGGGGATCTTCCTGATCCAGGAATCGAACCAGGGTCTCCTGCTTTGCAGGCAGATTCTTTACCATCTGAGCCACCCGGAAGCCCTACAGAGACCTAGAGAGAGCCCAAATATCCAGTGATAGGATAGGGTTACTGAATGATGCTAAAGCTGAAAGTCCAGTACTTTGGCCACCTCATGCGAAGAGTTGACTCATTGGAAAAGACTCTGATGCTGGGAAGGATTGGGGGCAGGAGAAGGAGAAGGGGACGACTGAGGATGAGATGGCTGGATGGAATCACTGACTCGATGGACATGAGTCTCAGTGAACTCTGGGAGATGGTGATGGACAGGGAGGCCTGGCGTGCTGCGATTCATGGGGTCACAAAGAGTCGGACACGACTGAGCGACTGAACTGAACTGAACTGAATGAATGATGGTGTGGTGATGAGACAAGATGTCAAATAATTATTAGAAATATTATGTGCAAAGTCAGTTCAGAGTCGCTGGCCCACAAATTGCTAACAATTACCATCTGAAATGAAGAGCTTGTACCAGATTGTAAATCTATGTGCTGCTTCCAAAACGGACCAAGTATTTCAAGAAAAAAATAGTGTCAGCTGAGCTAAACAAAGTGCTTAACTGACATAGTCGATTTACACTCTGAGCAAGCTTCTTATCTTGTCTCAGACTGGTAATACACAGTTTGGGGACTGGCACCGGTCCACAGAGCCATTTTTAAGTAGCCCTGGTCTTGACTGACACATCGAACTGTGTTTAATGAAAATGTTAAGTGAGAAAAGCAAGACCGGAAATCTTTAGCATATGCCGAGCACAGTGGGTGAAAACACCCATATGTGTAGTGACAAAGGAAGAAAAATGAACATTTATGGAGTTCCCACTTGCAGCCCCCGCACAGACATCTAGAGCTGAAGCAGGGGTGCCTGGGCAGGAATGTGAGGGGGTGTATGGAGGCCATAGGAATTCCAGCCTGGCTGGTGGGATGTGGGGGCTCCAGGGACAAATTCAAATTACAGAGACCGTTTATGGTCAGCTCAGGAGCCAGACTCTGGGGCAGTATCTGCAAGGCACATTCTGAGAAATACCCGTCTTGCGAGATGTTGAAAGGTTTTTCCAAAAAACACGTGGTTCCATTCTAAAATATGTTGAGGAATGCTGAGTTGAGCAGAGTTGGACAGGAGACTTTCTGGAGGCCTGCTCAGAAACTTTTCTGTGTCGGGTCCCTTGGGGTGGCCATGGTGCAGGAAAGAAAACAGAGTTCCCAAACTTCTTGACCAGGGAGCTGCTTTCCAAAGAGCATCTCAGAAGGCCAGTGATCCATGAGGTACAGCATGGGAACCCTCCTCTGGGCCTGGGCCCCAAGTTGGAAGCTTAGCAAACAAAGCAATTGATAATGATGAAGGGTGGTGGGGAAATAATAGGAAGGAGAAAAAGGGGGTCAAACCCAAGGTGATTTTCAGAAGCCTCACACTTCTGCCTGGGCAGAGCTGAGAACAACCCAGTGGGAAGCAGAAATGGGAAGAGTTCAGAATGCAGGTTCTAGAGTCAAACAGACACAAATCCTGGCTCCATCCTGCACTGACTGTGTGATACAGGCAAGCTGCTCCTTCCCTGGGGCCTCAGTTTCCTTGTCTGCAAAGGGCAGTAAAAAAATACACTCACTTGCCAACAGCCTGGGACTGTGATTCAATGAGATTCAAGGCTGATCAGACGGTGAAGGGAGTGGATCTTTGCCCCAAGCACAACCAGAAAGGGGGCATTTATGCCTTGTGCCATGCTTGAACCAGCTTGATCTTTCATTGAGGTGAAAGTTTTCAAGGGCCAGCTCAGCCAGGCACTGTGCCCTTCACAGAGGATACAGCTGGGAACAAAGTGGATGCCAGACAGTCATGCTCTCTGCCTTCCTTATGTCTGTCTCTTCACTCTGCATATTAGATGGTCTTCCAAGTGATTGCAGTTGTCAAAAATGTTAAGAAGGAGAAGCATGGGGGAGGGAGGCTGTGGGAAAGCAGAGCGATCTAGTCTGGGAGGTTGGGGAGGCCTCTATGGTGACATGAGGCTTGAGCGGAACCCTAAAAGAAAGTTGAAAGAAAAAGAGAGAGCAGCAGGGTGAAAGGGGGTGGGTTTGGGGTGAGAGTCACACTTACGAAGGAGAAGGAAGGGCATGTGCAAAGCCCCCAGTGGGGGAGGCAAGCGGCTGGAGAGCTGGCCTGGGCTGTGTCTTCCCACCTTGCAAGCGTCCCTCTGTCTCCATGATCTTTCACTGCCTGCTTAGAACCATGTCCTCCCCCGTCTTCTTCCTCTTCTCACATCATCTCCTTATCCCTTCTCTTCCATCCTTACTCCCTTTCACACCAATTTCCAGTTCCACATTGTCACCCAGGAACACATCCTTACCCTGCCGTCATCTGCTTTCTGACACGGGCGTTGGGACACATGTGCTTAGTAGATGTTTACTTTCATTGCTGGATGAAAGGCATCACCACTAGGCAAAATGGCGCCTTTGGTCATGCTCTCAAAAGATACCCTCTCCGGGCAGATCGAGCTCCGCAACGGGCCTCCCTCGGCTGCACACACTTGTTCAGTGAACAACCCGCCCCACCGTCCACAGCAGCCCTGAATGAATAAAGGAACACAGGAGGAGTGAGAAGCTCTGAGGCAGAGAAAAGATTTGGAGGGGGACAAGAAGCCAGGGGAAGCTGAATTCTATTGGTTTTGTAGCGACAGACGGATGAACCACGAAGTCTGTACTCCCCCAGCGGATTAGAGATCCTAGATCAGACTCCTGTTTTTCAGAAGTGAAATTGTTTGGCTGCTCTCGCCTCTCCAGATTCTGGTAGTCTTTCCTTATCTCAGGAACTTTCTGTGAGACTTGAGCTGTTTCCATCCCAGAGAGTGTGGCCAGTGCCCAGAGTTGTGAGTACACACGCAGTGTGATTATGGGTGCCTCCCCAGCTCAACTGGCGTCTGCAAGCCCTTGCCTTTGCTCTTCTTCAAAGCCATATGAGGAGATGGCCAGACTGTAGACAAAGCAACTTGAGAACATTTACTAAAGATATCAAGGACAGCAAAAATAAAACAAGAGCCGGCCAAATCCCTTAGTGGGAAGGAGAGGATGCAGAATAAATAGGGGGATGACCAATCCTCCGGGAGGTGGAGCTACCCTGGAACTTTCTCGACAGGCCATGTTTCCTGCCCTCTACGTCAGCCCCTGCCTGCCAGTCTAGTCAGCTTTACCATCTCTTTCCCCAGCCTCTTTTAGGAAGCAAGACTTATAGCTGAGATTTAGTCTTGACTGCATATCTACAAAGAGTTACTTGTTCTCCTTTCCTTTGCTTATGAGCAAATCACCCAAGAAGCCAAGGCTTTGGGACTTAAAGGGCCCGAGGTAGGGAACAGAGACTGAGGCAGCTCACAAAATGGGGTTTGTCACGGATGCTGACCCTCCACGGACCAGGCAAGGCCTTGGAAAAATCCTGCCACCGAGGCTGGCCGCCCGCCAGCTCTGAAGTCATTGGAGTTTTGTAGCCTTCCTCATCAGACAGGGAGTTCCCAAGTGCAAGGCTGGACTCCCACGTCAGACTTTAGAAGTCCTTGGGGGCAGAGGTACACCGGCCTTCAGGCTAAGAGCAACACTGGCTGCCGAGACTGCGCCTCCATCAAATTGGAGCCCCCTGACGGCGGAGTCATGTCTCCCTCTTCAGATTGGGAGTTCCTCCAGAAACAGCAGTAAAAGAAATGGTCACTGCTTATTTAGGGCTTACCATGTGCCACAAACTGATTTGTTTTCTAAGTATTTAACTTTACTATTTACTTGGCTGCCCGGGGCCTTAGGCGTGGCCGTGGGGTCTTGACTGAGTCGTGGGGGACCGTCTCCTCGCTGCAGTGCGCCGACTCTCTAGTTGTGACGCATAGGTTTAGTTGCCCTGCAGCATGGGGGGGGGTCCTTGCTCCTCGGCCAGGGATGGAACCCACATACCCTGCATTGGAAGGCAGATTCTTAGCCACCGGACCACCAGGCAAGTCCCAGGAAACAGTTCTTTTTAAAAAATAAATATATTAATTCATTTGAATCCTCACAACGGCACTGTGACTCCCGAGGTCTTAACATTATTCTCCTTGTCCAAACGATGGATTGGAGTCATGGAAAGGTTGAAAACTTTGTTCAAGACTGCACAGCAAGACGGTACAGACAGGATTCTCCATCAGACTGAGAACAACCTGAGGACAGGGACTGTATCTTCCCTTTTCCCTTCAGCAGATTAGGGGTTCACCAAGCGCCAAGATCTGGGTGCAAGACTTATAGCTGAGATTTAGTCTTGACTGCATATCTACAAAGAGTTACTTGTTCTCCTTTTCCTTTGCTTATGAGCAAATCACCCAAGAAGCCAAGGCTTTGGGACTTAAAGGGCCCGAGGTAGGGAACAGAGACTGAGGCAGCTCACAAAATGGGGTTTGTCACGGATGCTGACCCTCCACGGACCAGGCAAGGCCTTGGAAAAATCCTGCCACCGAGGCTGGCCGCCCGCCAGCTCTGAAGTCATTGGAGTTTTGTAGCCTTCCTCATCAGACAGGGAGTTCCCAAGTGCAAGGCTGGACTCCCACGTCAGACTTTAGAAGTCCTTGGGGGCAGAGGTACACCGGCCTTCAGGCTAAGAGCAACACTGGCTGCCGAGACTGCGCCTCCATCAAATTGGAGCCCCCTGACGGCGGAGTCATGTCTCCCTCTTCAGATTGGGAGTTCCTCCAGAAACAGCAGTAAAAGAAATGGTCACTGCTTATTTAGGGCTTACCATGTGCCACAAACTGATTTGTTTTCTAAGTATTTAACTTTACTATTTACTTGGCTGCCCGGGGCCTTAGGCGTGGCCGTGGGGTCTTGACTGAGTCGTGGGGGACCGTCTCCTCGCTGCAGTGCGCCGACTCTCTAGTTGTGACGCATAGGTTTAGTTGCCCTGCAGCATGGGGGGGGGTCCTTGCTCCTCGGCCAGGGATGGAACCCACATACCCTGCATTGGAAGGCAGATTCTTAGCCACCGGACCACCAGGCAAGTCCCAGGAAACAGTTCTTTTTAAAAAATAAATATATTAATTCATTTGAATCCTCACAACGGCACTGTGACTCCCGAGGTCTTAACATTATTCTCCTTGTCCAAACGATGGATTGGAGTCATGGAAAGGTTGAAAACTTTGTTCAAGACTGCACAGCAAGACGGTACAGACAGGATTCTCCATCAGACTGAGAACAACCTGAGGACAGGGACTGTATCTTCCCTTTTCCCTTCAGCAGATTAGGGGTTCACCAAGCGCCAAGATCTGGGGAAGGAAACGGCAACCCACTCCAGTATTCTTGCCTGGAGAATTCCATGGACAGAGGAGCCTGGCGGGCTACAGTCTATGGGGTGGCAAGGAGTCAGACACGACTGAGCGACTAACACACACACACAAGCACCAAGATCAGGGATCCCTCCTCTGTCCACCTCTACCTTCCTATCTGGACCAGAAACACTTTATTCAGTGCTGTGTCTGTCATCTGGGTTGGGGCCAGGGAGTTGGCCAGACCACTGTGGATGTCCTGTCTGCTCCTTACAGCTCTGAGCTGGTCTCCTGGATACGCCCCACAGGGTGGAGCAGAACCTAGTCTTTTGGAGATGGGCATTTATCTAGGTTGGAGTGAGAATGCCAATATTTTCTCACCCCTCCCCCAGGTGCCAATCAGGATGCCAGTGTTTTTTCATCTCCTGGATGGAAGGCTGGAAGCCTGCAGGCCCCTATCACAGGGAACACGCCTTCCGGAGCCAGGCCTGGTGCCACCCAGTGAGCTGGACATTTCCTTCTGTCCACAACTCACCTCGATTCTGGCTGCAAACCCAGCCGCGAGTCTCTGGAACCTGGCAACTCTCATAGGAAACAATGGAAACTTCAGGTTTATTCTCCTCCCTCTATCATCACTCAAAATGTTTTTCTCTGTGTGACACACACACACTCACACATCCCAGTTTTCTCTCCACCCGTCAGCCTGGGCTGCCCTGGAAATTTTCAGGCAGGGGAGCCCACGGCCTGGGGAGGCCTGGTATCAGGCCCGTGTGTGCTGTCTGTGGGTCTGTGTCAGCAGGGACTGCCGTCAGTCCCAAACATCTGTGACTGGGGCTTTGGCAGTGTTTGTTTGTGTCTGGGCCTGGGCTGGTGTGTCTCTGGCACCAGGGCTATGATTTATGTGAATCAAAGTTGATCTGTGAGTGACAGGAAAATGGTGTGTCAGGGGAAGCTCAGTTTCATATAGTGTGTCCTCTATAGGCACTGTGGTTAGTGTGAGAAAGCATAAAAAATGCAGGTGCTGTGCACCACCTGATGCGGAGAACTGACTACTGGAAAAGACCCTGATGCTGGGAAGACTGAAGGTGGGAGAAGGGAACCACAGAGGATGAGATAGTTGGATGGCATCACTGACAGGAAGGACGTGAGTTTGAGTAAGCTCCAAGAGTTGGTGATGGACAGGGAGGCCTGGGGAGCTGCAGTCCATGGGGTCGCAAAACAGTCGGACACAAGTGAGTGACTAAAGTGAACTGAACTGAGCACGTGAGAAATGTTGGTCTGCATGTGAACTGTGAGACCTTGACGGGAACCTGAGCATGAAGACGGCATTTAGCGTCCTACACTGGGATTCGCGTCTGTGCGTGTGTGAAACTCGACTGTGAACGTGAGCAAATGAGAGTTGTGTGAGTTGTGTCCCGTGCATCACCTGCAGAAGTGTGGCTTTTCAGGGGAGAGAAGGATCATTTGAGTGGGTGAGGACTGTTGGTGCCTGAAAGTTGGGTGACGCAGGTGAGCGTGAGCAAGCGTTCACGGACAGTGGCCGAGAGGGCGTTAGTGCGTGAAGTTGTGAGTGTGCAGGTGACCTCTGGAGGCCACGTTGACTCGAGCGTGTGTGATCCGTGTAGGAAGGGCGCTGGGGTGAGCACGTGCCGTTTTGGAAGGTGCGCGGAGTCACGTCGGCGGGGCGTGAAAGACGGCGAGAGCGGATGGATTTGGGGGTCCCAGAGTCGGTGGGGGCGTGCGACAGAGGTGTGCACGTGGAGAGAGGGCGATTCCGTGGGCAGGGCGCCGGCCCTGGTCCGATCCCTGACTCCAGGCCGGGTTTGGCGGGGAGCCGGGCTGGGCTGCAGCCCGCTCGGAGTACTAGGGGGGGCCTGGGGGCCCAGACAAAGGCTGGGTTTGGCTGCGCGGCTGGCAGGGGGAGAGAGGAGCCCTGAACCCGGGGGCGATCGGGGCGGGGCCTCGTCCAGGGGG
>SJYC01146557.1:0-29069 GCA_006408675.1 Madoqua kirkii | reverse complement strand
CCTAGGTTTCACCTGAGTAGTTGAAGGGAATTCTCTGAATGACCTCCTCAAGGATGGGGAGTGCAGGTCCTACCCTCCACCTTGCAATACTGCAGAAGCCCCCACCCCCCGCCCCCACAGGCTTCAGGTGCTGGAAGCCCCAGAGGCCACCTTTACTTGGCACCTCCAGATATGGGGGACACCCTGCCTACCTCCCCTGGGGTTCTGAGCAGGACTCAGAGTCTCCTTTACGTGGCCTGTTGTGCTGTGTGCTTAGTTGCTCTGTCGTGTCTGACTCTTTGCAATCCCATGGACTGTAGTCCACCAGGCTCCTCTGTTCATGGGGCTTCTCAAGTCAACAATACTACAGTTGGTTGCCATATCCTCCTCCAGGGGAATCTTCCCAACCCAGGAATCAAACCCAGATCTCCTGCATTGCAGGTGGATTCTTTACCATCTGAGCCACCAAGGAAGCCCATGAATACTGCAGTGGGTAGCCTATCCCTTCTCCAGGGGATCTTCCCAACCCAGGAATAGAACGGGGAAGCCCTTTGTGGCCCCCGTCAGTTAATTCTGCGGTGAAGAACTTCCCTGGCGCTCCAGTGGTTAAGATGCCTAGCTTCCACTGCAGGGGGCGTGAGTTTGGTCTGGGAACTAAGATCCCACATGCCGTGCTAAGAGCACCCCCCACCCCTGCCCCTCACCCCCCCAAAAAATAATTCTGCAGGTTATTCTTTGAGACACTGTCGTGAGCAGGAGGCACAGCTCTGAGTCCTGTCCTGGTTCCTTACTTGTTGCTCTGTGACCCTGGGCTGGTGACTTAACCTTTCTAGCCTTCAGCTATCAGCTGGGAATGGTAATAACCATCTTTGCTAGGTTTTAGTAAAGATTAGACATCGTATAAATCATCTCCAGCCAGAACAGGCAGTTGGTGTATGACAGGAACTATTATTTTGTGAATTTTCTTTTTCTGCCTTCATGATTGCCCCTGGTACTTTGTCCTGGGTAAACCTTGGGGCTTGGTTTTGTTCAGCCTCTCTGTGCCCTTTGAAGGGGCTCTCAGCCCCAAGTTCATTGTCTCGTCCACTGCTTTCCACTGATGGATCTTCGTGGTTTGGAGTAAGGAGCAGGACAAGAGGGGCTCGGAGTGAAGAGGCCCCAGATGCTCCTAAGTGCCCCCCAGGAACCTGCTGGGCCCCCTGCCCTAGTGCCATCAGATTAGGTCTTTCTTATCCCAGTCACCCGTGCCGTGTACCAGGAGCCTCAGTACCCTGGTACTGTGGCTGGGAAAGCAGCCTCAGAATTCCTCAGGTGGGAAGGGGCCTGGAGCTTCTGGCGGTGGCGGGTGCGATGCTCTGCCCTGGTTAATGATTACTCTGTGTGTTAAGAGCACGGGGGAGTTGGGGGAGTAGGGGGAGGCCCGCCCTCCCAGCTCCTTAACTGCTGGTTGCACCTGAGGTATGTCAGCCCTTGGGAGTCCCCTGCATGCAGGTGGCAGCCTTGCTCTGAGGCATGTGGGGTGAAGGGGGCAGGCAGCAGCGACTCGGAATCGAAGCTTGACAGGGAGCCTCTGCCCCTGGAGTTCTAGGGACAGACTTAGGCTCACACTGCCTGGGTGCAACGTGATCCAGTGTATGACCGGCCCCTGGGGTTTGGCATCAGCCAGAGAGCAGGCCCCATCCAGCACCAAAAACCCCCTTCGCTCTTCTTCACCTGGGTGCCGACCCTGCAGAGGTGTCCCAGCTAGAAGGTGGCAGATGGTTAGGGCTCTGGGGCAGCTGGGCTTGGGTTCCAGTCCCTCCTCTGCCACCTTTGGGCTCTGTGACCGGGGGCTTGTCTTTGCACCTTCCTGAGCACCCCTTTCCTCATCTGAAAGGAGAGAAGACGGAATCCCCACTTTGCAGGTGTCAGTGGGCCAAGGTGTGGGAGGTACTGAGCTTGTAATGAATACCTGGGGAAGAATGATTGCAATCCTTCTGACTATAGTTTTTATTATTAGGAAAAAGTGAAAGTTGAATCCCAGTCTTGGGTAACCAGGGCAACATTTGGCGGCTTTGGGCCAGGGAAAGGAATGGGGAGCTCCCGGGAACACACATGAGAGAGTGTCCGAGGAACATCCGTGAGCGGGCTGGAAGGATGCGGCGAAGGGGGCGTCTGTCCAGGCCCACCTCGGCCCTCCCAGCCCTCCCTCCTCCTTGGGCTGGGTCCCGAGGCTGGCGCTGGCCCAGAGTGGGGGAGGAGGGAGAATTGTTTATTTTGATAACATTAGGGCATTTTCCCCCACTGGCAGCTGCTATTTTGAGCGGTTGAGAGCTGGGACTATGGTTAAATTAGGTAATGTTGCTCCAGAAGGAATGTGTGAAGCAGTCAGGCCGCGGCTGCAGGGAGAATGCAGTTGGTTCACTCCATATAAAATGAAACTGCAGCTTGGAAAAGAGCAGCGCGGGGCCCTTTATAAGGCGATGGAGGGGGAGGCTGTTGGAAGCTGCCGCCGGGGCAGTAGAGGCGATGGCCCAAGGCCTCTCTTGGGGGAGCCTGGGCTTATGTCCAGAGCCCTGGCTGGCCCAGCAGGGGCCGGCCGCGGGGTGGAGGGCCAGGGCCTGCGTGTCCTCACCCCTTGTTCTCTCGCTGCCCCCGAGGCGGGGGTAGGGGGGGTTGGGGTGGTGTGATGCATGGGAAGGATGGATCTTGTATCCTGCTTCTGCCTGGAGCCCAGGTCTTCTCTGCTTGCCATGTCTCAACCTCAGTGTCCTGGGGGTGAAATAATGGCCCCAACCCCCTAGGGAATACATCTGTAAAAGAAAATGCACAGCTAGTGTTCATCGAGGATTGTTGTGTGCAAAGTGCTATTCCAGTCCCCTTGTGGTCCATGTAACCAAGAGGGTGGCCCACAAGCCGGCGGCTTGGGCCTCACTCAGGAGCTTGTTGGGAATGCAGAGTCTCGGGCCCCACCCAAGCCTGCTGAACCTGAGATCGGACGAGATCGGGTGTGCTCAGGGTGGTAAGGCCGTAGATTAACTACTGAACCCGAATCTGTACACTAACTAGATCCCCTGCTGAGTCCCCTGCATGTTAAAGATGGAAGAAGTTCCACTCGACGTGCATTGTCTCATTTTATCTTGAAAACCACCCTCACCGTGTAGGAGTTCTCGTTTGACAGTTGTGGAAACTGGGAGAGATGGCCAACGTAGAAACTGTGAGTGTGGATTCTCTTTCTATTCTCTCCCTTCTCTCTGTTGGTCTGGACTGGGCCTGGGGAGAGGAATGGGGTGTCCAGGCTCTTGGAAGGACTGGAGAATGCCAGGAGCATCCCTTGCCTTTGAGACTCAGCCCATTTACCCATGGGGTCAGCTCTGCTTGCCCTGAGCCATCTCCCCAGACTCACCCCACATTTCCCGTCCTTGGAGGAAGGCAAGAGCAGGAACGGGCTCTCTGCTGTGTCTGTGGCCACTGCCTGGCAGACTGGCGAGCAGGGGGTTAGAATAGGAGCTTCCCTGGGCTCGGTTAGGGTCACCCCTTCTATCGCTGGTATTTTGGGGACTGAGTCAGTCTAGCAGTAAATATTTGGAAGAACATCTATGCACCCAGTTCAGTTCAGTTCAGTCGCTCAGTCGTGTCCGACTCTGCGACCCCATGGACTGCAGCACGCCAGGCCTCCCTGTCCATCACCAACTCCCGGAGTTTGTCCATCACCAACTTTCCAGCCCTGGGAAAATATCTTAAATTTCTCCCAATTCTTTAGAGCCTTCATTACCTGGGGGTGGGGGGTGGGGTGCTAAGCACCTGACTTGCGTCACTCTGTCATCTGTCTAATTTCCCTTTCAGTTTCCTCCATAAAATAGGGAGAGTGATATTGATGGCATCACCCATATCATGGGGATGGTAAGAAGAAAATATTGGCCAAGTATCTGGCCCATAGTATTTGTCACATAGGTGTCCTCATTTTCCAGTTGTACAAACTGAGATCCAGAGCAAGGAAGAGACTTGCCTGTCAGGAGCACAGATTAGGGCAGAGCCGTAAGAAACTGAGCCCCCGAACTTCTAAACCACTATGTTGTTGTTGCTGTTTAGTTGCTAAGTTGTGTCCACCTCTTTGCGGCCCCATGGACTGTAGCCCGCCGGGCTCCTCTGTCCATGGGGCTTCCTAGGCAAGAATACTGGAGCGGGTGGTCGTTTCCATCTCCAGGGGATCGTCCTGACCCAGGAATCAAACCCGGGTCTTCTGCATTGGCAGGTAGATTCTTCACCATCTGAGCCACTAGGGAAGCCCAAGCCACTTATTCAATTCAAGTTAGTAAATATTGTTTATTATCCACTAGCCTCTGCTTGGCATTGGGAAGTGTCTAAGGGTTAAATATATATATATATATATATATATATATATATATACACACACACACATATATACACATATATAGTTTATCATATACAAATATGGTGGAAAAAACTCAACCTGGTGTTTATCCCCAAAGAACTTTGGTTCTAACAAGAGAGTAGAACCATTTACTCAAGTGGCTATAATTAAGACCAAATCTCTAGCCCTCTAAGAGGTAGAAATTAAGTCCTACAGAGGTATGGGGAGAAAGATGTCTTTGTGGGGGGTCCAGAAAGAGATCAGAGTGAAGGTGGTAATTAAGCCAGGCCTTGAAGGATGGATGAGCAGCTTAGATTGGTAGCCAGAGGAACAGCATTCTGAGAGGAGGGAACAGTGTATGTAGGGGCTCAGAGGCAGGAAGACGTGCTGTGTGAGAGTGCCGTCCAGGTCTCAGGAGCCTTGGGGGGCTGCGTGGGGTCTGGGGCGATGAAGCGGGAAGGCCAGGCCCAGCTGTGTGTCACTGAGGATTCCCAGCATTCTCAAAGACTTGGCTCCTCAACCACCGAGATTATTCCATCATCATTTGCCTTTTCTTTATGTCGAGAAATCAAAGGCTTTTATAAATGGTCCGTCTGGTCAGCGTGTGATAACCGGTGTAGCTGACAGAATTGGGGCCAAAAGCAAGAGATTGATGTCTTGATTAACTGGCAGCCTTATCGCCCACACACATATGATTTCCGTTAAGTCTGTGCCAGGGTTGACAATGACCCTGGATGGGAGCGCAATGGAGGGGCCAGGCCTGGGTTCTGATTTCTTCTGTGCAGCTCACCCGCTGTGTGGTTTTAGGCAAGCCTCAGTTTCCTCCTGTGTCAAATGAAAACCACCCTCCCTCCAGGCTTGGTTTAAGGACTGGTGATGTTGTAAATCTCTCCTGCCCAATATGGTGATTGCCAGTCACGTGTAACTGTTTAAGGGTTTTTTTTTAACATAAGACATTTGTTTATTTGGCTGTGTTGAATCTCAATTGCGACACACGAGATCTCCGTTGTGTCTTGCGGGATCTTTCGTGGCAGCACATATACTCTCTAGCTGTGGCATGTGGGCTTGGTTGCTCCACGGCAGGTGTGATCTTAGTTCCCTGACTAGGAATCGAACCTGTGTCCCCTGCATTGCAAGGCAGCTCTTAACCACTGGACCACCGGGGAAGTCCCTAAATTTCAGTTCAGTGATGGCCCATAGTATTTGTCACATAGGTGTCCTCATTTTCCAGTTGTACAAACTGAGATCCAGAGCAAGGAAGAGACTTGCCTGTCAGGAGCACAGATTAGGGCAGAGCCGTAAGAAACTGAGCCCCCGAACTTCTAAACCACTATGTTGTTGTTGCTGTTTAGTTGCTAAGTTGTGTCCACCTCTTTGCGGCCCCATGGACTGTAGCCCGCCGGGCTCCTCTGTCCATGGGGCTTCCTAGGCAAGAATACTGGAGCGGGTGGTCGTTTCCATCTCCAGGGGATCGTCCTGACCCAGGAATCAAACCCGGGTCTTCTGCATTGGCAGGTAGATTCTTCACCATCTGAGCCACTAGGGAAGCCCAAGCCACTTATTCAATTCAAGTTAGTAAATATTGTTTATTATCCACTAGCCTCTGCTTGGCATTGGGAAGTGTCTAAGGGTTAAATATATATATATATATATATATATATATATACACACACACACATATATACACATATATAGTTTATCATATACAAATATGGTGGAAAAAACTCAACCTGGTGTTTATCCCCAAAGAACTTTGGTTCTAACAAGAGAGTAGAACCATTTACTCAAGTGGCTATAATTAAGACCAAATCTCTAGCCCTCTAAGAGGTAGAAATTAAGTCCTACAGAGGTATGGGGGAGAAAGATGTCTTTGTGGGGGGTCCAGAAAGAGATCAGAGTGAAGGTGGTAATTAAGCCAGGCCTTGAAGGATGGATGAGCAGCTTAGATTGGTAGCCAGAGGAACAGCATTCTGAGAGGAGGGAACAGTGTATGTAGGGGCTCAGAGGCAGGAAGACGTGCTGTGTGAGAGTGCCGTCCAGGTCTCAGGAGCCTTGGGGGGCTGCGTGGGGTCTGGGGCGATGAAGCGGGAAGGCCAGGCCCAGCTGTGTGTCACTGAGGATTCCCAGCAGTCTCAAAGACTTGGCTCCTCAACCACCGAGATTATTCCATCATCATTTGCCTTTTCTTTATGTCGAGAAATCAAAGGCTTTTATAAATGGTCCGTCTGGTCAGCGTGTGATAACCGGTGTAGCTGACAGAATTGGGGCCAAAAGCAAGAGATTGATGTCTTGATTAACTGGCAGCCTTATCGCCCACACACATATGATTTCCGTTAAGTCTGTGCCAGGGTTGACAATGACCCTGGATGGGAGCGCAATGGAGGGGCCAGGCCTGGGTTCTGATTTCTTCTGTGCAGCTCACCCGCTGTGTGGTTTTAGGCAAGCCTCAGTTTCCTCCTGTGTCAAATGAAAACCACCCTCCCTCCAGGCTTGGTTTAAGGACTGGTGATGTTGTAAATCTCTCCTGCCCAATATGGTGATTGCCAGTCACGTGTAACTGTTTAAGGGTTTTTTTTTAACATAAGACATTTGTTTATTTGGCTGTGTTGAATCTCAATTGCGACACACGAGATCTCCGTTGTGTCTTGCGGGATCTTTCGTGGCAGCACATATACTCTCTAGCTGTGGCATGTGGGCTTGGTTGCTCCACGGCAGGTGTGATCTTAGTTCCCTGACTAGGAATCGAACCTGTGTCCCCTGCATTGCAAGGCAGCTCTTAACCACTGGACCACCGGGGAAGTCCCTAAATTTCAGTTCAGTGCAGTCACTCAGTTGTGTCCAACTCTTTGTGACCCCATGGACTGCAGCACGCCAGGCTTCCCTGTCGATCACCCACTCCTGGATCACTCACATCCATCAAGTCAGTGATACCATCCAACCATCTCATCCTCTGTCGTCCCCTTCTTCTCCCACCTTCAATGTTTCCCAGCATCAGGGTCTTTTCCAATGAGTCAGTTCTTCACATCAGGTGGCCAAATTTAGGTGGCCCTAAATTTAAGACTTAATTAAAGCAAATCAAAGTTTTTCAGTGACACCAGTTTCTCAGTACACCAGGACATTGCAGGTACTTAGTAGCCACAAGGTGGCTTGTGGCAGGAAGGAATCACTGTTGCCCCTTTGGAAGCCCCAGACAGTGGAGGCTTGGGAGACCCCTGGGGCCCCTGATGGAGGCAGACAGGATTTCGCCTCTTGCCATGCTGCCATCTCCACCTTCTCCTTGGCGCTGGGGAGGTCTCACTCTCCCTTGCCCGACTTCGCACGTCACGCTGGAAATTTCGTGACTTGGCTCCATCCAGCCCACCCTTCCCCACTCAATTTCCCACCCACTCCCCTCTGCTTAGCGCCCTGTTGAGCTGCTGGCCTCTGGCCTCTCCGTGTCCCGCCTCTGAGGTTCGCACTGCCCGTGGCCCGGGTGGGTGGGGGGAGGAGGCCTCCCCTGCAGTCCCCAGCTCCCAGCGGAGGTGCCGGCTGCCTGGGCCCCTCGAGCAGGGCGGAGATGATAGTTTGTTGTGACGGGGGCAGTGGGCAGCCTGCCCGCTCTAACGTGCCTATATCTGGGCGCCAAGCATGCTGTTTGCACTTGGCTGGGCCTCGGGGTCTGGCCTGGTGCCCACGAGGGCTGGCCTGCTTTGGCACCCCCGGTTACCAAGGCCCATCCTGGGCCTCCGCCTGGTCCAGGACACCAGGAGCTCTTTGTGGGCTGCGTCCTGGGGGCTGAGTGGGGACAAGGCCGGGCAGGCATAGGCAGGGGCCACACTCTGGAGGAGGGTCTGTCTGGGCGGTCTAGGTCTGTACACAGCATTCATACCTGTGGGGAGGAGCTTTGGATCAGAGGTGCCCAGAAGAGCGCCGAGTCACCTCCCAGCGTCGTCCTCTCCCCCTTGCCCTTCTTTTGTCTGCTCCCTCATCAGCTGAGAGGTGGACGAACAGGCATCACGGTCATGAGTGCTGCGGACAAGGGGGGGCCCCGGGAGGAGATGAAACCTCTCTGAGGTCCATGACCAGTCTGGAGGGATCCGGTTTCCGGCTGAACAGCGTGCACTCCTTTCTCCTGCTCTGTGCCTCCCCATGGAGCTTCAAGGGCAGTAACCCCGGCCCCTTTGCTGAGAAGGAGGCTTGGAATTCTAGTCCTGCCGCTTACTCCTCCTGTGATCTTGGCACGCCTCTCTGAGTCTCCTATTCCTTCTCTGGGGAATGGGGATAATCATACCTCACTCGCAGGGCAATCATGAGGATTAGATAACTGGCCTCCTGAATGTTTCCAGGACATTCGAAAGGGACTTGACAGCTGCTGGCCCTGTGCTCAGAGAGCTCTTCTTCCGTGCATGCAGGCACCAGCTCCCTTCACACATCCATGCCACCTTCCCCGATGACCTGCAGCCTCACCCAGCCGCTCCCTGGCCCCCTCACCCTGCTAGATTTTCCCTTCCAGTACTATCACTGTATAACGAGTGCTGGTTTATGATCCAGCTGCTCCATAAGGGCGGAGAACATGCTTGGCTCATGGTACCTGCTCTCATGACAATTTTTAGTTATCTTCCCTTCTTCCTTCCTGACACCCATTGGCCCCTCTTCGTTGGGCCTTTGCTGTGTGCCAGGCCCTCCCTGTGCTGACTGTCACAGCTGAGCTCTGAGAAAGGCACAGGGTTCCCACCACGGCCTTGTCACTTCCATAGCAGAGATGAGGGGCGAGAGGTGCTGCAGTCCATGACCCAAAGCCTCCCCGCTGGCGTGCAGCAGAGCTGGGCCTCTGACCAGGTTAACCCTAACCCAGAGCTTACATTGTGCCACCTCCTACGTTGGGTTAATAAGATCGGCGCCTTCATCTAAGCTTGGGGCTCAGAATCCATGTTTGACAGGATTGTATGGATCAGGTTTAGGGATGGTTCTCAATGTTTTGGGGTCCCCCGTCCAGCCCTCTCTTCTCCTCCTGTGATTGGTCAGTTAAAACTATCCTAGAATGACAGGGGCCCTCTGTCTGGGGAGCCCCAGAGCCCAAGCCGAGGCCCCAGGGGTGGGGCTGGGAGCAGAGGGGGCCAGGTCCTGGCTGTCTCTGGGCGTCCGAGGGCTGGTGGACAGGATGTTCCTCCCGCCCCGGGCAGCCGACATTCCTGGTCGGAGGTGGCAGGCAGCGGGAGATTTATCATTTCCGGTAACCCAGTAACCCAAGTCCCTGGGAGGTGAGTTCTCCCTGCCAAGGACTCGCACCCCCTGGCTTGCCAGCCTGTCTTGCATTTCCTCTGCTGGGCCTGTCTGCCTGGGGCTTGGGATGGGCCAGAGGGGCCAGTTTAGTCCCAGGGATTGAGACGGGGGTCTCAGGCCTTGATCACCCCACCACAAAGACCTCGCCTGTCACCGCCTTCCCAGAGTCCTCATCTGTGTGACCTGGACCCCAGCCTCGGGAAGGGGGCATCATGGGTAATGAAGGATCCCCGTGTTAGGAGGCAGGACGCCTGGGTCCTGAGTCTGCCTTGGCCACCGATTTGCAGGGAGAGTTCTTCCTCTCCTCTCCGAGCTGCCACGTCCTCCCTGAGTTACCCGGCACCACTCTCAGAACTCTACACGCGTAGAATCCAGCTGCTCCTTGTAGCGCTGCCGCCGAGGTGACGTCACCCAGGTGCGATCCAGCAAGGTGGTGTGAGCTCCAGCCTCTCTAGCACCGGCGGGGCCTCCTTGATGGTCTTACTTTCCCTCTCTGGGCCTTGGTTTCCCCTTCTGATCAGTGAGCCTGTTGGGCTCGGTGATCCGTGACAGCCCAGGACCCAGGGCTCTGCTGGAGCCTTTTGTGGGTAGGTTTCCTTGAGCCCTTCCCTGGTGGCTCAGATGGGAAAGAGCCTGCCTGCAGTGTGGTGAACCTGGATTCAATCCCTGGGTCAGGAAGATCCCCCGGAGAAGGAAATGGCAACCCACTCCAGTATTCTTGCCTGGAGAATCCCATGGACAGAGGAGCCTGGCGGCTACAGTCCCTGGGGTTGCAAAGAGTCAGACACAACTGAGCTCCTTCTCTTTCTAGTTTCTTCTTCCTTGAGCCCTACCTTGCCTGGGAGGGAGCAGAACAGAAGTTATTCTCTCTGGGGTTCTGAGGAGCTCACTCTTGGCGTGTAAGATCTTGGATGGGTAGGAATAGGGAGGGGCAGAAAGGCAAGAAGTGACACTTGGTACCTGGTTAAACGCCTGACTCTGGGTTAAGCTCTAGGGTTGTCCTGCCGAATCTTCACAGCAGGCTTGTGAGGCGGCCCTTTTTATTCTTGTTTTACAGATGAGGCATCAGAAGCTCAGAGAGGTCAAGTGACTTGCTTGGGGCTGCACAGGTAGGAAGCTGCCAGGCTGGGGGTGTCCAGTCATCTCTAAGTGGTGTGAGGTGGCCTGTGGCCAGCACACATTTCCTAGGATAGCTTCGATTTATGAATCGAATACTCCAAAATAGTCTTGCCAGGGGCTTCCCCGCCAGTCCAGTGGTTAAGACTCAGCTTCCACCACAGGAGATGTGGCTTCAATCCATGGCTGGGGAACTAAGATCCTACGTGGTGTGCAGTGGGCCAAAAAAGAAAAAAAGAAATCAGTCTTTCTGAAACACCGAGAACATGTCCTAGAATCTGAAATGCAAACTACATCTCCCAGGCTGCCTCTGACTCCCGGAAGTGGCCCAAGGATCCTTTGCTAAAATGTGCTCCCTGTTTGCTTCGGAAAATATGGTCAGTGGTAATTACGGGTGTGCAGGAGTTCAAGGAACAAGAGCCACGTGGGTGGCTGCAGGCTGGAAGGGCTGGGCACTGAGCTGGGAGTGGATCTGAGGGGGCCAAGAGGGGCCTGGGGCGCGGCCGGGCAAGGCTGAGCTCACAGGCTCCAAGAAGGCTCCCCGAAGGGCCTGCAACCCCAGCCAGTCGCCAAGAAAACCACGAGACCTCTCCTCGGACCCCCTTCCTAGCCAGCCCCTCCCACCCCCGTCCCACCAGGGTCTCTGGGGCAGCCCCGGCTCCAAGCAAGACTTGTTCAACCACAGACCTTTGCTCCAGCCCCTCCACCCTCAGCCCAGACTTCCCCTGGCAACTGGGGAAAGGGCTACGGGGTGGGGCAGCCAAGCCTGCGTCCTGGCCAGTGGGGCCAGTGGGGGCCAGGCACCCTGGGATTCAAGCCGTTGGCCGCAGAGGAACTGAGATGACCCCAGCCAGCCAGCTCCCACCCCTCCTGCTTGCGGGGCCCTTGGCCTCAAGGCCCCAGCAGCTGTCAGCGGGGAAGGGTGACAGAGGAGGGCCAGAGGTGACCTCTCAGCTTGTCCTTCTCTCCCTGCTGGGCCAGGCCCAGAGCTCTTACCAGCTGTTGTCGGCAATGGCTGAGCTTTGTTCCAGAGCCAGTACTGGGCACCCCCACCCTCTCCTGAACATCTTCCCACCGTCCTCCATGGCTGATGACCCTGGGGAGGGGCTGACCTGGGGGACGCGGTCACTTCCCTGAATTTCTTTGATTTCACCAAAAGCACAAAGGGGTCAAAATAAATGCTCCTATTTTCATGGAAAAGAAAACAATCCCAGAGAGGTCAAGAGACTTGCTCAAAGCCACACAGCTACTGAGTAGCTGCACTCAGCCTCCTGGCTCCCAGCTCAGTGCTCACTTTGCTGCCTTTTGGAGTGGGGGGAAGTGATTGTGTGCAAGATGCTAGAGACCTCAGGGTTCCTGGACTTGATTCCCAGCTTGACTGCTTTGTAGTTTTAGGACCCCCACACCAGCTCGTGAACTACTTGGAGTGAAACTCACATTTTCTTGCTTGTAAAACAATAATAGTACCTACTGCTTGGGAGTGTTCGGCAGATTAAATGAGATAATCAATGTAAAGTACTTAGCATAAGGCCTGGCATGGGCCCAGTGCCCAAAATGAGATCTGGCAGTATTATCACCAAAGAGTATCAGCCACCTGTGTACTTAGCACCGTGGGTGGCTCTGTAGGGGTTCCAGACACATTCCACAAATATTTATATCAGCCAATAAATATTTATTTGGCACCTACTGTGTGCCAGGTGCTGGGAAAAAAAAGAGCAGTAACAAAGCAGAAAAGATTCCCACTCTGCTTACCTTCTCGCCCACATGGTAGCTGGGGAGACACAACTTCCTTTTAACCACAGAATCCTCCAGGTACTTTTACACGTACTGGTGGTATTACCCACATTTTGCAGATGAGAAAACTGCAAAAACACGGAAAGGGCAGCCTGAGAAGATCAGTAGCTGACCAGAGGCCAGGACCCAGCTCTTCCAAGGGGCTTAGGCAGTGGCCCTCCGAAGGCTTCCTGGAGGAGGAAGCATTTGTAGGGCATCCCTTGGGGCCTTAAGGTTGGGACCCAGCCACCACAGTCTGAGAAGCAACAATTTCAGGAAGGTCTTGCGGAGGTCACGGCCTCTCGTTCCCCAGGAATGAGGCCCAGCCAGAGCTGTAAAAATACCCCCATGCAGCCCAGAATAGCCCCTATTGTCTTGGCCTGCACCTGGGGGAGTCCAGGAGACTCCTGAAGGGAGGCTGATCTTGGAGGTGGGGGAGCAGGAGGAGGTCTGGAGCACTTCCCTATATGGTGTGGGTGGTGTTTCTGCAGACTTTTCCACTTGGCTCCTGCGGGAAGGCCTGCCTTGTGGAAAGGGTGGAGCAGCTGCCTGGGCTCTTGCGTGAGCAACGTGCAGCCAGGGGGGAGCCTGGCGGGTGGGGGACTCCCAGAGGGGGCCGGGTGCCCAAGTGAAGGTGCTCCTTTGTGCCCCAGGGATGTGTGTGCTTTGGCCCACGGGGGCCCTCCACTGTGGGCGGGCTTAGCCGGGTCCCCTGTCGGGGCCTCCTGGCACCCTCCCTGCTCTGCTATTTTGGGCACTGGCTGTGTTCAGGGATGGGGAGGGATGGGTAATCCTGCCCAGACCGAGGATGCTGGGGGTACTCCCTGGACCTCCGTTCCAGCCTCTCGAATCTTTAATCACTATGGCCTCTGCCCCTGGCCTCAGCCTCAAAGAGTCGTGGTCAGTGGATGCTGGTCCCACTGTCAAGGGCAAAGAAGGGTGCCAGATAACAGATAAACCTTTACCCTCAGGACATGCATGGTCTCAGTATCTGGAATAATCATGCTTCTTCTAAGCAACAGGTTTGTTTTCACCTCCTGGGACGAGGAATCCAAGGACTGGTCAGGTTTCCTTCTTCCCACTGGCCGCTGGAAAACTGAGAACCAAAGCCGTTGTCACTTTCCCAGACGTCCAGAAGTGAGCGCCTGCTTTCTCCCTCTTCACTCACTCCCGTCCAGGCCCTGTCTGCTGCACCCAGGTTTTTCTTATGCACGTTGAGTTGCCTTTTCTCTTGCTGTCTTGTTTACATCTTTGTAAGCAGCTTTGAGTCTTTCTGGAACAGGGTGATGGGGGAGGCATAAACAGATAGACGATGATAATGAAGATGGTAACCCTTTGCTGGTCAGTTTCCTGAAGTCTGTGCATTCTGACTGGTTCTGACTTTGTAATTCTCTGCGCAAGCCCCGCCTTCTGTGCTGGGGAAAGTCACAGTCCAGAATTGTAGAAATCCTAACATTTCAGGATCTTGATGTCATAAAATGACAAAGCCAGAAGGAACATTTGGGATCGTCTAAGCTGAAAACTTTTACACTTATTATGAAGCAGTGAAACCCTTGTTTCTATCAAAATAATAGTGGTATGCTGCAGGCTAAGTCTCTTCAGTCCTGTCTGATTCTCTGTGACTCTATGGATGGTAGTCTGCCAGGCTCTTCTGTGTCGAGGAGTCTCCAGGCAAGAATACTGGAGTAGGTTGCCATGATATGGGTTAGATCCCTGGGTTGGGAAGACTCCCCTGGAGAAGGAAATGGCAACCCACTCCAGTATTCTTGCCTGGGAAATCCCATGGACAGAGGAGCCTGGCAGTCTAAAGTCTACAGGGTCGCAAAGAGTCGGACCCGACTGAGTGACTAAGCACCTAGCACCTCCTGGGCAAAATACTAGTATTTTGATTAAATGCTATTCTATTTTTATAAATTTTATAAAATTTGTTATTTTATAAATAACGACAAACACAGAGCCTTCACCATGTGCTAGTACCATATGTAGCATTTTGCGTTTTTATTTAATTTTTGCAACAACCCTATGGAGGTAGATTCTCAATATAAATGATCATACCCATTTTACAGAGGAGGAAACCCAGAGAGAGGAAGTGACTTGTGTACAGCTAATCAGGGACTGCCCCAGACATATTATGTAGGAGGTCAGGATATAAAAATGGGAAAAAGTGGATTTGTTATTTATTGAGGTGAGTATTGTCCTTGTCCCCCACCACAGCCTCACCCAGTCTCTAAAGGGGCCCCTGAGTCTGCTGAGGACACTGGAAAACTAGTAATCTAGGCCTTGCTGCCTCATTTGAGAAGGGAGCCTGGGGCCCAAAGAGGGAAGGGGCTTGCCCGAGGCACTGCGGTGAGCTGGCAATCCGCTCTGCATCCCTCTCAGCCCGCCTGCCGCCTGGCGGACCCCCAGCCCCTCCCACCTCCCCTATCCCCAGCAGTCCCCCAACCCCATCTCTGCACTCAGCGGCTGGGCCCTCCCTTGAACGCTCAGCTCCGTTCATCTCCGTGCGTAGGAACCTGCGACCTTCTCCTTGGTCCTAGGCCACTGGCCGTGATCAGGTGCTGGGCCACCCTCCTTGTCCCCGCTGAGGGACTCGTCCTCTGAGAGGGCAGCTGATGGCCGGGGGCGGGGAAGGGCCGCTCCTGTCCGGGTTTTCTCGTATCCTCCGGCCGCCAGCCAGTGGTCACCTCTGCGTTTCCTTTGTCGGCACTCCTCGTGGGGCCTTGGGGCTTCTCTGTCTTCCGGAGCCCCCTTTTTGAAGCCCTGTGGTGGCTTGCAGCTTACCTCTGAAGCCTCCCTTGGGCAGAGCTAGTTGGCAGCGAAGCTGAGGGGAAGGTGCGTGGTTGGGGTGGAGATTCCCAAAGTGTGTGCTATGGTAGTCCCATCACATCTGCGCGAGAAAGGGTTCCAAATTAAGCAAGTTTGACAAACACTCAATAGTTGTTCCCCGCCCCTACTGCCCCTTTTCTCACTGGTGTTTGGGAACGTTTAGGACTTTAGGAACCAGCTAAGCTTTGTGTAGCCAGCCTTTCCCAGAGGTCTTTGTCTGCACGACCTTCCCCCGTACCTATTCCTGTCCAGAATTACTGTGTGCTAGAATGGACGTTAGTCATAAGGAGAGGCGCTGGGGTCCTTCAGAAGGAAGGGGCCCTTCCTCTTATTTCCAGCTCTGTTGCTCACAGGCCTGTCTTCAACTCTGGGCTCAGCCCTGCCTGCCCGCCCCCCACCCCCAACACGTTCCCCCTTCCAGGAAACAGATGAGGAAAGCCCTGGGGGGTGGGGGGAGCCGGCCTTTCTGGCCGCAGCTGTTGGGCTCCCGTTCCAGCCTGTTTTTTCCTGTTGCCGATGCCCACGGGAGCAAGCAGGAATGGAGCCACCGAGGCCTGGCTCCCTGGCTGCCTTGCGCAAGGCCCTGGAGCCGAAGCTGTCGGCCTGCTTCCCTCTGAGACCTGCCGCCCATTCCCTGGATGCTGGTCTGGGCAGCGGGCAGGTCTCTCCCCAGTGACCATGGGCAGCTTCTTGTCCCCTCAGAGATGGGTCTCCTGGCTGGAAAGCTCCAGACGTCAGAGAGGGCAGGAGGAGGGCTCAGGTGGAACAGAGTTCCCACTCTGGAACCAGGGGCCTGCCTTCAAAGTCTTGGCTCTTCCAACTCTATGGCCATGGCAAGTCACCTTTCTGAGCCTGTGTCTTGATTTGTGAACCCCATTCATTCATTCATTAACAGAATTATTGAGCATCTATTGTATGCCGGGCACTTTTAGGGGCTGGGGATTCAGCAGTGAGCAAATGGACAGAGGCCCTGCCTTCATGGAGCTGATTGATGTTCCGCTGGGGGAGACACCTGGTCAACATGTATGTGTATGTACAGTTGAGGTGGTGAGGTCTCTAAAGCAGGGTAAAGGAAGTGACGGCCAACTGTGATGGATTCTGGACCTGAGATAGAGTCAGGGTGGGTCTCTCTAAAGGTGACATTTGAGCAAAACCAGAGGAAGAGGAGAGTATATACTTGTGGATGGGGTCCCAGGCAGGGGACAGAGCAAATGCAAAGGCTCTGAGGCAGGGGGTGCTTGGTGCGTCTGAGAACTGTTGAGACAGATGTGGCAGAGAGTGGGGAGGGCCCAGCAGGAGGTGAGATGCAGAGATGTGTATAAGTATACATGTGTGTGTGGGTGGATCACACAGGACCTGGCTGGCCATAATCACGGCTTCTCCCCACCCCTCCCTAATTCTTGGGCTTCCATGGTGTCTCAGAGGGTAAAGGATCTGCCTGGTGTGCAGGAGACCCAGGTTTGATCCTTGGGTCGAGAACATCCCTTGGAGAAGGAAATGGCGACCCTCTCCAGTATTCTTGCCTGGGAAATCCCAAGGACAGAGGAGTCTGGTGGGCTACAGTCTGTGAAGTTACAAAGAGTCAAATACAACCGAGTGGCTAACACTTTCACTTTCTTTCACTTGTGATGAGTCGAGAGCCGTGGAAAGGCCCAACCTAGTCGGTTCAGGTTCATCGTTTATTAGTGGCATCTCACTTCATCAAAAATGCGTGCAGCAGTTCCCCCATGCTTCCATAGGTCTGGAACTGTGCTATGAACTTCATTCATGAAGTCTGTGGGTTGTGACCCCGGAAGGCATGGGCACGCCCGCCCCGCTTGGTGTGGCTTTGGAGACCCACAGATGCCTCAGTGTTCCATGGCAGCAGGGCCGCCCAGGAGCCGGGGAATCTGAGGACTGAGCCGGGCCGTGGGCAGCAGGCAGGCACGTGGACACCACAGGCGCAGCAGCAGGAGCTTGGTGGATGACATTCAGCCCCCCGGGGACCTTCTTGCTGGGCTGCCCAGCCCGGAAACTGCTCCCACTTGGCCACTGCCCCTGCTCTGGCCCCACCTGGCACTCGTTGAGGCAGAGACATTTCCCAGTAGCTTCCAGCTGCCTCCTTATAAACGATGGGGAGTGCGCTCAGCACCAGGGAGAAAGCGGGCTCGGGGAGGGAGTGGGGACTCTGGGGGGACCCCGGAGAATTAGGCTCCGTGACCTGCCCAATGACAGCCGCGCCGGTGGAGGCACTGCCCTTTAAGTGGAAAGGCCCATCTCAGGACCCAAGGACAGAGGAGTCTGGTGGGCTACAGTCTGTGAAGTTACAAAGAGTCAAATACAACCGAGTGGCTAACACTTTCACTTTCTTTCACTTGTGATGAGTCGAGAGCCGTGGAAAGGCCCAACCTAGTCGGTTCAGGTTCATCATTTATTAGTGGCATCTCACTTCATCAAAAATGCGTGCAGCAGTTCCCCCATGCTTCCATAGGTCTGGAACTGTGCTATGAACTTCATTCATGAAGTCTGTGGGTTGTGACCCCGGAAGGCATGGGCACGCCCGCCCCGCTTGGTGTGGCTTTGGAGACCCACAGATGCCTCAGTGTTCCATGGCAGCAGGGCCGCCCAGGAGCCGGGGAATCTGAGGACTGAGCCGGGCCGTGGGCAGCAGGCAGGCACGTGGACACCACAGGCGCAGCAGCAGGAGCTTGGTGGATGACATTCAGCCCCCCGGGGACCTTCTTGCTGGGCTGCCCAGCCCGGAAACTGCTCCCACTTGGCCACTGCCCCTGCTCTGGCCCCACCTGGCACTCGTTGAGGCAGAGACATTTCCCAGTAGCTTCCAGCTGCCTCCTTATAAACGATGGGGAGTGCGCTCAGCACCAGGGAGAAAGCGGGCTCGGGGAGGGAGTGGGGACTCTGGGGGGACCCCGGAGAATTAGGCTCCGTGACCTGCCCAATGACAGCCGCGCCGGTGGAGGCGCTGCCCTTTAAGTGGAAAGGCCCATCTCAGGCTAGTCTTCAGGATCCTCTGCCACCTGGCTCACCGCGTCCACCGCGCCAAACGTCTTCCCGGCCCTCAGTCCGCCTCTCTTCCGCCCGGTGCACGCTCCATCTCTTCTCCACCCTGCTTAGGCACGATCACCTTCAAGCCCAGCTGAACTGCCATTTCCCCTGGGAAACCCTCCCCAGTTCCTCCCCCGGCCCCCCCCAGCTTCCGTGGGGGGACCCTCCTCTGGGCTCTCCCCAGCCCCCTTCCTTCCTCTGCAGAGGCCTCCTCTACCGTGTTGTCATAGAGCTCCGTGGCCATCTGCTTCCTCCTGCTCTCCTCAGGGCCAGCACCTAGTCGGTGCGTAGCAGGTAGAGGTCAGAGTGACTTGAATTGAACCTTAGGAGGCAGCTCTGATGGATGATTCTTTTTCTTTTTCTTTTTTTAGCAGAGGAAGAAACTGAGGCCACCCAGCTAGAAAGTGACTGAGGTAGCCTGGAGTCGGCGGTGCCCACCCTCTCCGCCCCACCGGTCGCCTCTCTTTGAGAGTCAGGGATAGAATGTTCTTGTTCAGCTATGGTAGTCTCAGGTCCTTTTGGGTGCCCACCCCAGCTACTCTACAGGGGCCTTCAAGGCAGAGCCCGGGTCAGGTCCACTTGGAAAAGGGCCAGACAGAAACGGGGCCTTCGGCCACACTTCCCAAAGCAGGTCACCCCTCCTTCTGCTTGTGCCCCCCGCCCACCCCAGGAGCCCTGGAAGGAAAGAAGCAAAGCAGGTTCTTGCTCCCGTTTTTATCACAGATAGAACTGAGACCTGGAGGGCTTGTCACCCAAGGGCAAGGTATCCTAGGATGGACTTCAGGCTGTGAGAAAAAGCAGGTCACCCCTCCTTCTGCTTGTGCCCCCCGCCCACCCCAGGAGCCCTGGAAGGAAAGAAGCAAAGCAGGTTCTTGCTCCCGTTTTTATCACAGATAGAACTGAGACCTGGAGGGCTTGTCACCCAAGGGCAAGGTATCCCAGGATGGACTTCAGGCTGTGAGACTCAGTCCCCTCCTTCCCTCGGGGTGAGGTTTTACCAAGGGGGAAACATGAGGCCCAGTGACATCCTGGTACATGCTAGCTGTGTCTTCTTGGGCAAGTCCTTGCTTTCCCTTTTTCGATTTTTTTTTTTTTTGGATGTGGACCATTTTGAAAGTCTTCATTGAATTTGTTACAATATTGCTCCTGTTTTGTGTTTTGGTCTTTATGGTCACCAGGCATTTGGGATCTTAGCTTCCTGACCAGGGATCAAACCTTCATCCCCGGCACTGAAAGGTGGATTCTTTACCATTGGACCACCAGGGAAGTCCCCTCACTCTCTCTTTCTGAACTTTGGTTTCTTTTGTCCGATGGGCTAATTCCTCCCTCAGCTTGGTGGGCAAGGTTGCTCATTCATTCACCCATCCACCGTGCCGCTCAGCCAGTAGGTGTTGCTGAACACCTCCTCTGTGCTGTCTGGCTTGAAGATGCACCGGTGATCTAGACATTCCTTCACACTGACTGAGATGGCTGCAGTTTACTAAACGGGAAGAGTGTCAAAGGAGGGCTGGAATGAGGAGCCCCAGGCACCAGCTTCGCCTCCCCTGGCCTCTGCTGAAGGTCCTGACCGGGCCGCAGGGCTCCTTTGGGGCCCTGACTGGAATGCTGCCTTTCTAGGTCCCAGGCCACCACGGCACCGAGGGCAGGGGTCCGAGGGAAGGCCTGCTGGCAGCTGTGCCTCTGAGCTAGCACACGGGCCCTGCTTTCAAGCTGGGTTTCTTTTGCCTGAGCTGTGTGACTTTGGGCAAGTGACTTCACCTCTCTGAGTCTCTTTCCTTGTTGAAGTGGGGGAGCTGCCCATATCTTGCTTATGAGGCTGTGGGTTTGTGTGCAGTAAGCCTTGTATAGACCTCCCCTCAGCTCCTGCACAGGAAAGCCCTGGTGAGCGGAGGCCGCTCCCCTCACCCGGCACATCGGTGTCCTTCCTGGCCACCTGGCTGGCCAAAGTCCTGCTGCCTTGCGAGCCCGAGGGTGGGAAGCTGGCAGGGCTCCCGCGTGGCACGGGCGGCGCAGGCATGCCCGAGGAGGCTGCGGCCACCTCCTTTCCGGCCCGGCGCCCCTCTCAGCCTGCCAGGGGATTAAAGGCCTTTTGGCCTTTGTGTCGGGCCCTCCCGCCCCTGGCAGTTTGCACAGCAAACTGCTGCCCTGACAGATTCCTCCCCTCTTGCCGTCTGCTGCCCGGGACGGGGTGCCCGGTGGCTGGGGGTGGGGCGCGGCACCTTGGCCCCTGCATCCAGGGCCGAGGTTGCAGCAGACTGTGTGTGGGGTCGGTGCTTGCGTGCTGGGGTTCCCAGGGAGCCCGCATCACAGCAGAGTGGGAGCGGGGCCTTGTCTGAGTTTCAGGCCCTCGCTGGAGACTCGAGGGGAGCTTGGGGGACAGCATTTGCTGGTCCCTCCGCTGTAGATGGGGGAGGGACAGAATCTGTGCTGGCAGACGGCAGGTGGGCAGGCGGTGGCTCGTTTGTCCCCCACCCCTCCGTTGTCTCTGGATTTTGATGGAGTGAGCTCACTCCAGCCCAGATGCCTGGAGCCTTGCCCTGGGCGGCTGCAGGCTCCCTGGGAACTGTGGTGCTCAGACCTTCCTGCCCAGCTGTTGGGGGCTGGTGGAGGCCTGGACCATGGAGAGAGGGGGTGGGAGGTGGACTGGCTGCCCAAGACCTGTGAGGAATGTCGCTGGAGAATTTCCCCCTCCCCAGTCCTCCCAGAATCAGCCTCAGAACAAGCAGGCAACTTGAACCCTCAAAGCAAGCTTCCTGCTCAGCCGGGCTCTGCCCAGCTAGCCAGCCTAGGGCCTGGGCAGAGGAGCCAGACACCTCCCTTCATCCCAGACCTGAAGGTGACCCTACGCCTGAGCCCACGTCCCTACTCCTCTGTATCCCCGATCACCTCTCAGCTCTTCACCTCTACCTGTAACCCCTGCATGATGTTAATTCTATTGCTTATTGAGCACTTACTGTATACAAGGTACCGGGCAGAGGCCCTTACTTGCTTGATCCCATTTACGCAGATGACCCTCTCTGAGCCTCAGTTTCCTCATCTGCAAAATGGAAATAACAGTTGTACGTTCACAGTCTCTTAATCAAGACCCACAAGGTCAGCCATGTCTTGGAATTCAGAAGTCTCTGAACTCGAGAAAGGTAACATAGAGCGGTTCAGCTGGGGTGTGACATCCTCAGTAGAGTTTGGGGCAATACCCCACACTCAAACACGTGACTACTGCTGTAGCAAAGCCTGCGGCTCTTCACCCTGTATGGAGCAAATAAGCTCTTCATGGCTTCATGTCAGTTTAGGTCAGGACTTGACACCAGAAGAGCTTGCTACAAACTTAGTAAAAAAGAAAAATAATCCCACTCTTGGGTTTCAGAGCTCCTTAAATTTCTCTTATCACAGATGAGGGATAGGAGCCCCGTAATGCCACCCGCTGCTCACCCCCCCGCCCCTCCACCACCAAACCCTGGGTTGCTGTGAAGATGAGCTGAGGTGGTGCAGGCAGCGTTTAGACAAGGCCTAGCACCAAGAAAGCCCTCAGTGGACAGTGACCGTCCTACTCTGATCTCTTCACCATCCCACCGCTTCCTACTGCTTGGATTTTAGCAGCGCCAGAAACTCTGCTATACACGTGACCTCTGCGAGACCCCGTAATCCTCACTTAACCACTCCTCTTGAACCCCCACACCTCATATCCTCTGTCTGTACCGGGGCCTCCCCTGGGGCCGCAAGCCTCTGCCTTCAGTGCCCCTCCGCCATGGCTTGGCCTCTCGCTCCACACCCCTCCCAGACATCCTTGGCTCCCAGGTCAGGAGAGGAAGGCCCAGCCTTTGTCCCCTGTCCCCCAGGGCCTTTGAGGGACTTGGACCTGGAGCTCCATGTGTGCCCGACCGCATCCGCACTGTGGGGCCTGCCTCTGGGGGTGGGGGTCTCCCAGAAGTCCTCTGCCTGTTGGGTGCCCCACCTGTCTGGTCTCACCCTGCCTGTGTTCAGCGAGTGCCTGGCCATTGGGGGGTGCACCTTGCCCACAACTCCACCCCGTGAAATTGTTCTCGGCCCTCCAGAATAGTCCTTGGCCGGTATGAGTCAGCTGCCCCCCCACCTACCCGTCGCCTGCAGAGTCTGGAAAATCCCCCGCTCTGCTGGACTCCTTCCTCTCTGTCCCAGGTCTGCCCTCTGGACCCCTCCTCTCAGGCCCCGCCATCCGGCTGCAATGCCCGCCTGAAGTGCTGGGTTCCTCTGGGAGGAAGCAGGGCTCCCTCCAGCCGGAGACAGGCTTGGGGCCAGGAAACCTGGGCTCTATTTCTGCCTGTGACCTTGCAGCCACTGGCGGCCCTTGCTGGGACCTTAAGCACCCACTGTAGGCATCCAGGCTGCCGCCGGCTCAGGCGTCCCTGGGAGCTGCTCCCTTGGGGATGGAGGCTGGCCAGCCTCCTGGCTCTGCCCGCTGCTGCTCCCCCTACGGCTGGCCCCCACCTCCTTTCCTGGGAAGCAGGGGCCGGGGGAGGGCATTCCGAGGTCCTGGGTCTAAATCTGCCAGCCAGTGGGGGCCATTCACACCAGTTCATCCCTCTCAGGGGGTCACTGTCAGGGTCAAGTGACTCTGCGGCCAAGGAAATGCTCTGTAAACTGTGAAGTGCAGTGTGGTTGAGAGGCTTTGTGGGAGTGACTCTCAGTGACTTCGGTGGGTTTGCTCCCTCCCCAGCCTTGGCTACAGAGGTGGTGTGGCACAGTGTAAGGGCTTAGATGTTGGAGCCAGACCACCAGGGTTCAAATCCCAGCTCTGCTCACATGTCCCTGTCTTTACAGCGGGGCTACCTGACCCCTAACCTGGGTTAACACCTACAGAATCCTTAGAGTGCCTGTCGCGTAGGAAGTGCTCAGTGAATGTTGGTTCTTTTTATTCCCCACGTAGACTCTGAACTTTCCAGGTCTGAATCCAAATTCCCTTCAATGATTAAGTCTCAGACTCTTTGGGTCTCTCTGGAAGCTTCTTTCCGGTCTGGCAGCATCTCCCTTTCCAGATGTGAAATACAGCTGCTAAAACCTCTTGATCTTCAGCTTTTCACAAGTGAAGTCTCTGCTCTTGCTGGCTTGTCCCTTGCTGCAGGCCCTTATCTGACCCCAAAGCCTTAGACTGTGGGGTAGGAGCTGCAAGCGAGGCAAGCTGGCATGGGAGCCCATTCCCCAGGTTCCCTGGGGTGGAGGGGGCTCTGGTCCAGGGCCCGACATGCTCTAGATTCTCCCCTCTCACTGCAGATGTGTGTTCCCAACATTTTTTCCAAGATGAATCTCGTGTTGCTATTTCCTGTCCAGTTCCAAGTCCCCGTGGCCTCTCCCTCCCTGCAAAAAAGCCCTGGACCTTGCTTACCACCAGGGTTTTCTTTTCCAGACAGTGGCCTGGTGTCTCTGGGGTGCCAGGAATCTCTGTGCCCCACGTGTGCCATCCACGGCCTTGTTTGCTTGTGAGAGGGGGAGGGCTGGCAGTGACGAAAAGAGAGTCCTCCCCAGCTGGGGAGGACCCTGCCCCACTAGCCTCCTCTGCCCAGAGTCAGTGCCCCTGCACCAGCCCTAGCCTCACACTCCCCTTAGGCCAATCAGGGCCTGCGTAGGACCCACCTGAGGGGTCGGGAACATTGCTGTCTACCCCTAGCCAGGAGAGAAGGGAGAACCTCTGATGTTGGACTGGTCTTGTGGTTCTTAACCAGTGAGTGTCAGAATGCCTGAGCAGGCATGACATTAACCCTCCCACCTGGGGTGGGGAGATGACTCAGTGTCTCTGAGCAAGAGCCCAGAAATCTATTTCTCACCAACTCCTGGAGGTTCTAAACCTTATTCCTGGATGCAGACCTCATGGGCACGGCCCAGAAGTCCACTGGCCCCCAGGGCAGGAATGGGCATTTGACCAAAGGGAGAGGGAAAGGAGAGAAGGAACGAGAGGAGGAATTTGCCCATGGATTGTGAGGAGAAGGGGCTTAAGCCGATAGCAGGGGATAGACATGGGCAGTGCAGACCTTCCACAAGGCTTGGTAGCTCTGCCAAAACAAAGATGACCCAAGGAGGGAGATACATACAGACTGCCGGGGCCGAGCGGTACCTTCAGAGCAAAGTAGTGCTCAGGACGCAGCTGGAATGCATAGGTGATGACTCTTTTGTCTGTTCATTCAAGCACTTATTGAACATGGGCTGCTGAGAGGGCAGAGATGAGCTCATCACAGTCCCTGCTTTCAAGGTGCTGTCATTCCAGGGCAGGTACAGCCATTCCGCGGTGAGCCCCAGACGGTCCAGGACCCAGCCTGGGGGCAGAGGAGTCATAACTACTCCTCCCAGAAGAGAGTTTCTTTCGAGTCATCTTTATTGGGGTATAAAGTACATGCAATAAAACATACCCATTTTAAGTGTACAGTTCAGTAATAGGAATGAGCCGTGTTGATTATATACCCAGGGGACCATTACTCCAAAAGGTCTCCTGTGTCCCTTCCCGGCCAGCCCCACCCCACCCCACCCCACCCCTGGTCCCAGGCAACCACCGATCTTCCTGTCATTATAGGTTGACTGATCCCCGCCGGGGTTTCGCTGAAGTGGAATTGTTCAGTACGGCATTTTCTCTGCCTGCCCTCTGTCGCTCAGCACAAAGAGTTTGAGCTTCATCCCTGTTTCCAGGCCTATCGGAATGCGTTCTGGTTTGTGGCTGAGTAGTTAGAGGAGGTGGTGGTGTTGAGCTGAGTTTCGGAGGATGGGTGGGAGTTAGCCAGATAAACAAAAGGAGGAAGGGCATTCCAGCAGGGGGACCAGCGTGAGAAAAGGCCAGAGGCTCCGGGGACGTGGTCGGTGTGAAGGAGAGGGACTGGCTGTCTGGTTTTTTCCTTCTTCTTGGGTGTCTCTCCTTGTCTAGTCAGTGAGGGCTGGGTTTGGTTTTTACAAGGGAGCCTATTTCCTTCTGGCTGGGCTGGGCTCCCCAGATAGGGCTGAGGCCAAAACACTCACTCCAGGCCATCTGGAACTGGACGTGTGGACCCGTGCGCTCTTGTGCTTGGAGACACCGCGGTTCCCTTAGGCTCCGCTCGGCTTGTCTTCCTCTCCGTTATCTTGTAAAACTCCTTTGGACACACCTCAGTCTGGTCTAGGGGCTTCCCAGGTGGCGCAGTGGTAAAGAATCTACCTGCCAGGGCAGGAAATGTGGGTTCGATCCCTGGGTCAGGAAGATCCGCTGGAGAAGGGAATGGCTACCCACTCCGGCATTCTTGCCTGGAAATTTCCATGCACAGAGTAGCCTGGCGGGCTCTATAGTCCATGGGGTTGCAAAGGGTCAGACACAACTGAGAACTCAGCGTGCACACACACATCCACACGATATTGTCTGAGGGGAAAGAGGCCTTCACTGCCCACACCCACCCCTGAGAAACAGGGGTCACGGCTGCTGGGGCCCTTCTGCGCCCGCCTGCTGGGCGCGGGGTCCGAGCTGCCCGTGTTGAGCCGAGCTGCAGCTCGTGCTGGGCTCAGCGCCACCCGAGGTCACGTGGAGCTGACACCATGGTGACCTGCCCCCTTTCAGCCCAGATGCTGGGCTCCACCCCCGCTCCTGGGAGCACAGATGAGCCGGTCAGTGTGACCACGAGTGCCAGAGCTGATGTCCAACGTGGCTGGAGTGTGTCCCCTGTGGCCTGGAGACTCGGGGGCCGGGCTAGGGCAGAAACAAGTGGCCAAGATGGCTGGGGCGGGGGTGGGGGGGAAGGCGCTGTTGGAGACCGCAGCTTCGGTTGACTCCCCCTTCATGTCTCCTTCTGTCTACCATTTGTGCTGAACCCTGGCCGCCTGTCACTTGCCCACACCCCTCGTCTGCACCGGCCCCGGTCACCCTCTACCTGCCTGTGTCTCCCGGCCCCCTAACTCGTGCCCTGGATATCACTTGCCTTCTCCCGAGGGAAGAGGATTTCTCACTTACTAAAGCAGTTTTAAGCGTATTGTCAGGACTTCCCTGGTGGCCCAGTGGTTAGGACTCTGTGCGTCCACTGCAGGGGGCTCAGGGTTGATCCCTTGTCAAGGAACTAGGGTCCTGCAAGCCATGCAGTGTGGCCACAGAAGAAAGAAAGGGAAAAAAGTGTAAGCTCGCTATTTGTTTATTTGAGGATTTATTCAGTGGTTAATGAGATTTGGGGAAACTGAGTCAAAAGCAGTGGTATAGCCTCAGCCTGACTGTCTTTGCCAAACCACATCTGACTTGACCACTGGAGGGCCTTGGGGTGGGACTCTGGGTCCCCCTTTGAGAAGAGGGGCCCCGGGCTTGGCAGGAATTGGAGAGTTTGACACAGTTGTTTGGGTGGTGTCCCACAGGTGGCCCACGGGCTGAGGGCATACGACGGCTTGTCCCTGCCGGAAGATGCAAAACAGTCACAGCCGGCCGGGCTGGCTGGGGCCACTCAGACCTTTCTGATGACGAGGACTTCCTGGCTGATGAGGCCTCCGGAGGTGAGCAGGCCATTCTGGTGGCCGGGAGTGGAGGGCTCAGGGTGGAGCCTGGGCGCTTCCCAGTGGTCCTGAAATAGGCCCCAAGATACTTGCCCAAGGTGGCCCCTCTAGAGACGGACTGAGAAAGAAAGAGGAGCAGCCTAAGTGTCCGTCAGCAGATGCCTGGATACAGGAGACATGGGACATACAGGCAACGGAGCACTATTTAGCAGTTAAAAAAATGAAACTTTGCCCTTTGTGGCAGCATGGATGGAGTTGGAGGGCACTGTGCTAAGTGGAATAAGTCAGTTGGCGAAAGACAGACACTATGATATCACTTGTATGTGGAGTCTAAAAAATACAACTAGTGAATATAGCAAAAAAGAAACAGACTCACAGAGAACGAACTAGTGGTTACCAGTGGGTGTGGGGAAAGGGGAAGAGGCGATATGAGGGCAGGAGAATAAAAGGCGCAAACTCTTAGATACAGAGTAAGCTACAAGGACATGTTGTACCACATGAGATACAGCCGCTATCTTTTAAGAACTGTAGTGGAGTATAACCTTTAAAACTCGTGAACTATAGGGATTCCCCAGCGGTTCGGTGGTTAGGCGCTTTCACTGCCAGGGCCGGGGTTCAGTCCCTGGTCAGGGACCTGAGATCTTGCAGCACACACGCATCAACCCTCCCCCCAAAATTGTGAATCACTGTATTGTATACCTGTAAACTGTATACTATTGTACAGTGACTATACTTCAATTTCAAAAAACAATTTAGGGAAAAAAAGAAATGGGCTAAGAGCTGTGTGAATCCTGAGCCCCGGTCCCAGTGAGCCTAGGACCCCTTACTAACGCCTGTGTGACCCCAGGCAGGTGGCAGCTTCCCCGCACAGCCCAGGATGAGCTAGACCTAAGGGGAAGGGGGTGGGCAGTGCACGGTAGAGGGTGGTTACGGCCCCCCGAGACCCCCCACTCCACTTCCTGCCATCCTCACCTAGAGGCGGGTCTGACTTGGCCCCGCCCACTCCATCCAGCCTGGACCACACCGTCATTAATGGAGGCTTCCCACAGTTTTTACAAGCAGCCCTGCCTAGGTGTGGAGGGGAGACTATAGCTGTGTTTTATTTCATGTCGGACTTCCCTTGCGGCTCCGCTGGTAAAGAGTCCGCCTGCAATGCGGGAGACCTGGCTTCGATCCCTGGGTTGGGAAGATCCCCTGGAGAAGGGAAAGGCTCCCCACTCCAGTATTCTGGCCTGGAGAATTCCATGGACTGTATAGTCCATGGGATCACAAAGAGTTGGATACAACTGAGCAACTTTCACTTTCGCTTTTTATGCCAAGCTGCATGGCCTATGGGATCTCAGTTCCCCACCCAGGGATCGAACCTGAGTTCCCTGCATTAGAAGCACCCAGTCTTAACCCCTGGACCACCAGGGAAGTCCCAACAGCTATGTTTTCATGATCTGGGTGCCCAGAGCTGTGCTTGACAGCCAGTAGGTACTCAATGAAGATTAGTTGTTGCTGAAAAAGCCTTTCTTCTGCTTGTAGATGGTGTGGGCAGCGGCGACCTGGGCAGCGGGGACTTCCAGATGGGTAAGTATTTGGGGACAGCACACAGGTCCCCAGCCTGCCCCCTGCGGAATCCCAGCCCCAGAGGCTCCATCTCCTGGGCTGAAGGCCTTGAGGCCTCCTTGCACCTGCCATGGGGGCAGTCTCATCCCCACTGAGTGACAGCTGTGTGCCTTGATTGGCTGGTCCCTACGAGGTTGGGGGTGTCCGGGTTCTCTGCTTGCCTGTGTTGGGAAATGCCCAGTTCTGATGGGACTGAGTGTTAGCCGCTCAGCATCCAAAGCCAGAATCTCACCTCCCAGGGCAGCTCAGCCATGGAGTCCTTCCCCAGAGGCCTCCTTGGGGTGACGGATGCGGAGCGGGGCAGGGATGGGTAGACCGAGGGGCTCTGTGGCTCAGGCATTCGGATAGGCCAGGAGCCGGGCCTGGAAGGGAAACTGACTTAGGTTGGGTCACCTGCTGGGAGGCTGGGGTTCCTGAGTTGATGGGAAAGAGGGCTGGCTTCATAGTGGGGAAGGAGTCAGGCCTCAGTCAGCTGCCCACTCTGCCAGCACCCGACATGCACAGCCAGAGCAGAGGCTGGCCCAGCGCGGGGAGGGGGCTCAGAGTCTCTGTTTTCTCCCACCCTGGGATTCTGGGCAGAGAAAGAACGAGCTGGCACAAGACCCAGAGGTACTGTATGGTTCCTGCTGCCTTTCCGAGAATACCT
>SJYC01146553.1:0-28764 GCA_006408675.1 Madoqua kirkii | reverse complement strand
CCTTGCTGCCCAGCCCCCTGCTCCTCCCCAGAGACTCTCGCCCCACCCCCAGCCTGCAGCCGCCCTGCGAGCAGCCCCGCCCTCACCTCCCTCCTCCCCTTCCTCCTCCGCCTTCTCTGCTTCTCTGTCTTCTGCAATGGGCGCCCAGGTATGTGCCAAGTCACCCAGGGACCCCTCCCCCAAGCACCATGTTTCACTAGACTTCAGTTGTCACTGAACCAGCGTCACAAATTTTGCCCATTTCTGCACCCTACTTGGACAGATATTTATTCCAATTTATTTTTCTTTACACCAATCCTGTACCAGCTCATCTATCCTAGTTTTGCATTTTTAAATCCACACCAGAGTAGCCACTAAATTTTAAAAACGTTCTCTGGGGTGCCCCGTCAGTCATCCTGGGGTCCTCAGGGGACGCAGTGCCAGATATGAGCAGATATCGACCCGAGCCGCGACCGGCGAGAGCCGCGGAGTGTCCAGACGCAGCCCGGTGGGGAGCAAGTTGTCCAGAGAGCAGGGCCGGGGCCTCGCTGGGGGCCGGGGTGGGGCTCCCCCCGGGTCTGCGCTCGGCCCTTCGGGCGCCCCTGCCCTCCTGGCCCCCGGCCGGCTCCCTCCCCTCTCACCGCCTGTCCTTCTGTCCTAGCTCTCTCTCTCCTACAAGGGCTTCCCTCTGCTTCCTGAAAGCCTCTATTATTGGCAGCTGCCCAGAACCTTCCTAGGGACAAGGTAACAAGGATTTGTGGAGGGGTGGATGGGGTATCATCAGATCTTGAAATATCAGAGGGCCCCTTGTCAAGACCTTTCATGACAGTTGGGTAGACCAAATTCCAGAGCGGAGATCCACACTCAGGCCCAAGTAGTCCTGAGGTCGGACCCGGCGCAGCCCTTACCCTTCAGCGAGCCGCAGGCCCCTCTCTGAACCAGGAGGCAAGACGCGTCTTCTTTGGTCTGCCTCTGCCCCGTCCCCAGATCACTGGCCTAGCTACCGGGCGGTATCTGTTCACTTGGGAGCATTAAGTACTTACCACGGGCTGCTTCGTTGTGGCTGTTCAGTCGCTCAGTCGTGTCCCACCCTTTGCGACCCCACGGACTGCAGCGAACCAGGCTCCTTCCCTGTCCTCCACCACCTCCCAGAGTTTGCTCAAACTCACGTTCGTTGAGTCGGTGATGCCATCCAACCATCTCATCCTGTGTCTTCGCCTTCTCCTCCCGCCTTCAATCTTTCCCAGCATCAGTGAGTCAGTGAGTCAGTTCTTCCTGTCAGGTGGCCAGAGTACTGGAGCGTCAGCTTCAGCATCAGTCCCTCCAGGGAATATTCAGGACTGATTGCCTTTAGGACTGACTGGTTGGGTCTCCTTGCTCTCCGAGGGTCTCTGTATTATGTTTGGGCTTCTCCTGCTGCAGAGTAAGGGCTCCAGAGCACGGGCTCAGTAGCTGTGGTCCAGTGGCTCAGTTGCCCCACAGCGTGTGGAATCTCTCCAGACCAGGGGGCGTCCCCTGCACTGGCAGGCAGACACTTAACCGCTGGACCACCGGGGAAGTTCTAGCATGGCATTTGTATTTGTATTGTTCCAAAAATGATCTAGAGTGCCTTTTAACACAGAAAATAGGCAATAAAATAACATTCAGAGAAGAGGACAAGACAGTTTGGTCCAGGGGGAAATGAAGATAGGAAAAAGCTGCTGGGACCGGAGTGGAGAGGATCCAGTTCAGGGAGGAGCCAGCTAGCACTGAGGCCGTGGGCCAGCCGGCTCTGTGCTGAGTGCAGGGTTTCATGTGGCCTTTATTACTTAATCCTCATTCTACCTTTTAACATAGGTATTAATATTATTTTTATTCCCATTTCCATGGGAGGCAGGTTGGGCTCAGAGAAATTAAGTGACGTGTCCAAGGCTGTTCAAACAGTACAGCTGGACTGGAACCCCCATATTAGACCACAGAGTCTACACCCTTAGCTACCCTGCCCTACAGCCTGTAGCTTGATCTTAGACACAGCAGTGAACTTGCTGGCATCCAAAGAAAATGGGAAAGCAGCTGTTTCATGGTTATCTGGTTATGCCCATAAATTCCTTCCCTCAGCCTGAACTTGTGGAGAATGTCCTCGGGGCCTGTGTAGCCCAGGGCCTGGCATGTCGTCAGGAGGTATTTATTAAATGCTTGCCATCTGAATGAACACAAATGAACAAATGGACTAGGCCTGATGCAGTGTGGCGCTGATCCAAACATCTGCCCTGGAGGCAGAGAGAGAAAGGGAAGTCGTGTGGGGCAGAGCTGGGGTCTTGGCTGCTCACGTGGGAAGCCCCAGCAGCAAACAGAAGGACTCTTCCAGTTGTGAGCAGTGGGAAGACCAAGTCTAGTGGGCTTGTCTGCAACAAAGACTCTATCAGCTCATGCAACGACAGAACCCAAGGGTATCTGATACCAGGCATGGCTGGATCCAGGGACTCATTAGGACTTTATCTTACTTGGCACCATCCTCTAGCTTCCCATCTGACTAGTCAGGGGAGTTTTTCTGTTCCAGCAGAGCGGACTTGACAGGTTCACGTGTTCATCGGTGATGGAGCCGAGAAGGGAAGTGGTGGAATATGCAGATGGGCCAGGCCTGGCTCAGGTCGCCCCTGTAGAGAAGGAGCGGGCAGGCCCCTCAGACCACACAGCTTGCCTGGAGGCCATAGCTTCCTCTGGAGGAAACCAGGACTGCAGTTTGCAAAAGTGGGGGACATGGATTCTGAGCACACAGAAGCTGCCTACCCAGACGGCAGGAGTAGGGGCTGTCAGCCTCCCCTGCCGCCTCTGCCGAGGCTGAGAGCTTCTGAGCCTTCTGCAACCTCCCGTGGTGCTCACGGTCATTACCCCTGTCTGCCTTATGAGAAATTCCATTATTGGAAGGGACTTAGAGCTTGTTTGCTAGGATCAAGAGGCCGTGGGAAAGGGGGAACCCTACAAAACAGAAGAGAAGCTTCTCAGGGGCACGCTGCCCCCAGGCCTGAGACTGAGGGAGCTGATGGGTGTCCAGTCGGCTAGGTGACCGCGGGCCTCTGGGTGGCTGGGGGGACAGCACAGGTGCCAAAAGGCCTTCCGAGGCTCCGCCCCTCACCTGTCGGGTCACGCGGATCCCAGAGGAGAGCAGAGCCAGGGTGCCACTGCAGGGCTTGCCTCTTGCAGGTGGCGGCCTACGGCGGGAAGCTGCGGTACACCCTGGCCTACACGGCGGGGGCCCAAGGCAGCCCACTCTCTGACCCTGACGTCCAGATCACGGTGAGCACGGGGCTTCACACCAGAGGGGGAGAAGGGGGGCTGCGGAGGCCAGGGGCCATCCTTGATGTTTCTGCCCTTTCAGTCCAGCGCTCTGCTGGCCCGGCACCCGCCCCCTGGTTAGGCCCGTGTCCCCACTGCACCATGTGTCTGGACACTACAGAGGCCGAGGCCCAGCTCCAGGGCCTGCACATGACTCCTTAGGGCACAGGCTCTTGGGAGATTGGGGAGATGGGAGGCTGGGACTGGGGGAGGTCCTACTGTACCCAAGAGCCCTTTGGTTCCCCTCCAATCCTGCTGGTGTCTCCCCAGGGCAACAACATCATGCTGGTAGCCTCCCAGCCAGCGCTGCAGGGCCCGGAGAGGAAGAGCTACGAGGTCGTTTTCCAAGAGGTGAGAGGCACCCGGCCACACCGTGGCCTCCCTCCCCAGCCTGCTTCGGAGCCTGGCTTTGACGCCAGCTTCCCCTGCCTCTCACTCCACCCCAGTCCTGAGCTCACTGCCCCAGCCGGTGCCTAGGAGGCAGGGGTGGGGGTGGGGGTGGTGCAGGGCCAACCCTCACCTTCATCTGCTGTCGTCCTCCCCAACCCAGGAATTCTGGCACCGGCCCGACGGGCAGCCAGCCACCCGTGAGCACCTCCTGATGGCGCTGGCTGACCTGGACGAGCTCCTGGTCCGGGCCACGTTCTCCTCCATGCCGTTGGCGGCCAGCATCAGTGGGGTCAGCCTTGAGGTCGCCCAGCCCGGCCCCTCCGAGGGACCCCGGGCCCTGGAGGTGGAGGAATGCCGCTGCCCCCCAGGCTACGTCGGCTTGTCCTGCCAGGTGAGCGTGGCCCACCCAGCTGCCTCTGCACCAGCACAGCTGAGTCCACAAGAGGTCAGCTGGGATTTCCACGGCCTGTGAGCACCACGGGGCTTCCCAGGTGGCACTAGTGGTAAAGAACCCGCCGGCCAATGCAAGAGAGATGTGAGAGATCCAGGTTCAATCCCTGGGTCGGGAAGATCCCCTGGAGGAGGACACGGCAACCCACTCCAGTATTCTTGCCTGGAAAACCCCATGGACAGAGGAGCCTGGCGGGCTACGGTCCATAGCGTCTCAAAGAGTTGAACACAACTGAAGCGACTTAGCACGCACACACGTGATCACCATCATAACTTTAATACGCTCGGCGACAGGGCCTATGTTCTTCCCAGCAGCGCTGAGAGAGGTGTAATATTCCCATTTTAACAGATTATTTTAAAAGAATGAGGCTCTGAAAGGTGTGTGACTTACCCAAGGGCATGCAACTACACCCGGCAGAGTTAAGACCCAGCTCGCCCTCTCAGGGTGCTCCCCGGAGACACGGAGACAAACGGAAACACCCGAAGTTAGCCCAAAGCAGAGCCTGGAGATGCCTCCGAGTGGTGAACAGCATGGATGGGAGCAGGCTTCTAGGCAGGAGGACAGAATACACTGAAGTGTCAGGAGGAATGTGTGGGGACAGAGCCTGCGATGCAGAAGTGTCACCGCTGGGAAGCTAGGGGGTGGGGCACTTCTCCAGACCTGGAGTGAGGCCTCCCCAGCAGGGGCTACTGCCGAGCTGCAGAGGGGACACGGGGCTTGGGACTGCACCCCAGGAAAATTCCTCTGCCCACCATGACTGAGATGGATGGGGCCAGTGGAGAGACAGGGAGCTCGACTGGAACGGAAGGCCCTGGGAGTGGAAGGGAGGACAGGCGGTTGGAGGGACTCCAAGAACATCTACAGGGCTCGGCTGGAGACTGAACGAGAGGGCAGGGCCTGCGCTGACTGCTCAGCACCCCTGAATCCCCAGGCACGGAGCAGGCAACCACTTAACACGATGAGTGGGTGTGGAGGGGGCAAGGGGGATCGCAGGAGGGGAGTGGGGAGGGCTGCGATGCCAGGTGGGCACCAGGGAGGTCAGACAGCCAGCTTCCCCAGCCCAAGTCAGGAAGTCCTGGCGAGTGCCCCTGCAGCTTTGTATCTGTGCACGTTTGCCGTGAATGTGAACGTTTGCCGTGAACAAGAGCGTTCACATCCAAGGAGAGACCTTCATGTCCCTTGAAGTTATGAAACAACACTTTTTTTCTTTTCGATGAAGCAACACATTTTGAAGGAGAACTCCCTGAGAAGGCAGAATCCTTGGTGCACATTTTCCGCAGTGAAACAAAACAGATTTATAAACATCCCTTTGAAATGGTCAGGGAGGGAGGGCCTGGAGAGATTTCAAAGAAGTGGCAGCGAATAGAAATTCATTGTTCTCAGAACCCTTGATTACTCACTTTGGATGTGTAAAAACCTCCTCGGTTTTGGGAGCACTGCCTCCTTCACCTATGGGGCAAATGTAAGCATAGTCATAAAGGTCTTCAAGGAGTCACCCCAACTCCAGGTCTCCTGAGCCTTCCTTTTTCCATGTAGAGGTTGTTTTTCAATAAAGACCCTGCTAGAAGAATTCTTAGGAACTAAGCCCTTGGGCTGGAGAAGGGTTCTGCATTGTTGTCGTTCACTCACTCACTCACTCAGTTGTGTCCAGCTCTTTGCGACCCCAGGGACTGCAGCACACCAGGCTTCCCTGTCCTTCACCATCTCCCAGAGCTTGCTTAAATTCATGTGCATTGAGTCAGTGATGCCATCCAACCATCTCATCTTCTGTCGTCCCCTTCTCCTCCTGCCTTCAATCTTTCCCAGCATCAGGGTCTTTTCCAGTGAGTCAGTTTTTCGCATCAGGTAGCCAAAGGATTGGAGCTTCAGCTTCAGTACTTCCAGTGAACAGTTAGGGTTGATTTCCTTTAGGATTAACTGGTTCGATCTCTTGGCTCCAAGAGACCCTCAAGAGTCTTCTCCATTAAGGATGAACTATTATTTCAGTATATCCATGACTGGAGATGCCCGTCTCCATGACTGGAGAGCTGGGAGAAGGAGAGGAGGGCCCCTGAGAGGGGACGCTGGGACAGGGTGCTGGGCCTGGACTCTGTCCTCCGAGAGCCAATGGGAGCCAAGATGACGGAGGAGAGGAGTTCTGGGTCTACCGGCTGCAGGTGGGACTCCCTCGGAGATGGAGACCAACGCTCCCCTCTGCCCCCAGGACTGTGCCCCAGGCTACACGCGCACCGGGAGTGGACTCTACCTCGGCCACTGTGAGCTGTGCGAATGCAATGGCCACTCAGACCTGTGCCACCCGGAGACCGGGGCCTGCTCGGTAAGATGCACGCAGGGCCAGGGCAAGGGGCCACTTGGCTGCGGCTGGGTGGGTATCAGGGCTGGCTGTGGGGTGGGAGGGCTTCCGTGTGTTTAGACGACGTCCAGGGGCAAAGTCACAGGGCTCATTCTGTGGGGCAGAGTGCCTGGGCCAGCAGGTCCAAGGCATTGAGGGGTTGCAGAGTGGGGTGAACAGAGCTGTGGATCAGCATCCTTCTTTATACAGAAAGCTTTAGAGGAATCCCCTGCTGGTCCAGTGGTTAGGACTCCGAACTTCCGCTGCGGTGGGCGTGGGCTCAGCACTGGCTGGTGAACTGCGATCCTACAAGCCACGTGGTGCAGCCTCAGAAATCAAGAAAACGGGAGCGCGTTGGTTCCTGTTATTTCCTATCACCAGTGTGACACATGTTTTCTGTAGAAGAATCAGACTGTAGAGATAACTTAAAAACAAAGTTAAACTTCCCTGAAATCCTACCATCTGGAGGTAATCACTGTCAACATCAGCCTGTGGAGTTCTTTTTTCTGGGCAAATATTTACACAGATCAATATACCTTTCATTTCGCAAATAAGCCCAGGATCACTGTGTTTCATGATCAACTTTTTTTCACTTCTTGACATCTTTCAATATTTCAATATTTTTTATACCTGAACTTTTCAGAGTGGTATATATGTATAGCCCTCCAGGATACGTGGTCAAGGACCAGGTGGTTGACAGAACCACCAACTAAATATCGAATGACGATTATGCTACATTAATTTTTTTAAAAATAGGTCTCTTTGGAAGAAAACAAAATGCACACACATTTTTAACAATTAACTGCTTATTTCCAAAACTGCCCCCATACACCCAAGTGGGTAATTTCCTGTGATATTACAGGTATTTAGATAGAAAAAAATGTAAGAAATGCAATCAATATCCTTTTTGATAGTGTTTTGGATGGAATTTCCTTTTTTAATTTTCTTGGTTCCTTTTTTCTTGGTGTGTTTCCAGCATTGTGCTTTTAACCCACCGCTGAGATGAATGAAACATCCTGTAGTGAATTCATTGTGCCCCTCCCTGATTATTTCTTTAAGATAAGCTCATGAATGTGGAATTTCCAGATCAAGGGATTACCAGATCGTAGGATTTGGGGTGAATTTTGCGAAATAGCGAGTGGCTGACATCCTTGCGCCTTGCAGCAATGCCAGCACAACGCGGCCGGGGAGTTCTGCGAGCAGTGTGCCCCTGGCCACTACGGAGACGCCACGGCCGGAACACCCGAGGACTGCCAGCCCTGCGCCTGCCCCCTGACCAACCCAGAGAACATGTGGGTGCCCTTGCTCAAGGCCCGAGGGAGTGGAGGGCATTGCACTGGCTCCTGGGCGAAAGTGGGGGGAACAGGGGAGGGGGTGGGTGTTCCAGCGCCTGAGCTCCGCCTCCTTCCGCAGGTTCTCCCACACCTGTGAAAGCCTGGGAGCGGGAGGGTACCGCTGCACCGCCTGCGAATCTGGCTACACTGGCCAGTACTGTGAGCAGTAAGTTTGCTGTAGGAGGGAGGCAGGGAGCGGAGTGTGGGGTAAACTCCTAGCTGAGAGTCCTGGATGACGTTGCTCAGAAAGGTCCCTACTGGGATCACGTCCCTCCCCTGCCCCAAACCCTGCCAAGGTTCCCCGGTGCCCTTGGGACCAGCCAAGCTCCTTAGGTAGTAGCTCTATCACTCACCAGGCTCATCCCACTGCTGACCCCAGCTCTGTACCCTAGCTGGGTGTCCCTTCTTGACTTCTTCATGTTCAGGTCTTTAGATGTGCTGTTTTGCTCTTCGTGGGTCATTCTCCACCCACATACTGGCCCCCGCCTCCATCCTGGCTAACTCCTGTTTGGCCTTCAAGGCTCAGCTGTCTTCCGTGGTCCAGTGTGTTTTTATTGAGACTCTACTGTGTGCCGTGCAGTGAGGAAACGTGTTGGAAACAAAGTGATGAGCAAAGCAGATTCAGTCCCAACCCTTATAGAATCTCCTGCCTGTAATGGGAGACAGGACAGTGGACAGTCCTGCAGATAAACAGTTACCCACGGGGATAAGTTCTCTGCTGGCTAACAGTCTGCTCCAAGGGAATAGAACAGCTCAGGAGTCTCGTCCTCTGGGAAGCATCCTGATTCTCAGGGCGGACAAGTGCCCCTCTCCCACCATCTCCCCAGCCCCCATACATGTCCCTCACTCTCATTTATATAGTTCCTTAAGAGCAAGGATAAGTGGTCAAGGACCAGGTGGTTGACAGAACCACCAACTAAATATCGAATGACGATTATGCTACATTAATTTTTTTAAAAATAGGTCTCTTTGGAAGAAAACAAAATGCACACACATTTTTAACAATTAACTGCTTATTTCCAAAACTGCCCCCATACACCCAAGTGGGTAATTTCCTGTGATATTACAGGTATTTAGATAGAAAAAAATGTAAGAAATGCAATCAATATCCTTTTTGATAGTGTTTTGGATGGAATTTCCTTTTTTAATTTTCTTGGTTCCTTTTTTCTTGGTGTGTTTCCAGCATTGTGCTTTTAACCCACCGCTGAGATGAATGAAACATCCTGTAGTGAATTCATTGTGCCCCTCCCTGATTATTTCTTTAAGATAAGCTCATGAATGTGGAATTTCCAGATCAAGGGATTACCAGATCGTAGGATTTGGGGTGAATTTTGCGAAATAGCGAGTGGCTGACATCCTTGCGCCTTGCAGCAATGCCAGCACAACGCGGCCGGGGAGTTCTGCGAGCAGTGTGCCCCTGGCCACTACGGAGACGCCACGGCCGGAACACCCGAGGACTGCCAGCCCTGCGCCTGCCCCCTGACCAACCCAGAGAACATGTGGGTGCCCTTGCTCAAGGCCCGAGGGAGTGGAGGGCATTGCACTGGCTCCTGGGCGAAAGTGGGGGGAACAGGGGAGGGGGTGGGTGTTCCAGCGCCTGAGCTCCGCCTCCTTCCGCAGGTTCTCCCACACCTGTGAAAGCCTGGGAGCGGGAGGGTACCGCTGCACCGCCTGCGAATCTGGCTACACTGGCCAGTACTGTGAGCAGTAAGTTTGCTGTAGGAGGGAGGCAGGGAGCGGAGTGTGGGGTAAACTCCTAGCTGAGAGTCCTGGATGACGTTGCTCAGAAAGGTCCCTACTGGGATCACGTCCCTCCCCTGCCCCAAACCCTGCCAAGGTTCCCCGGTGCCCTTGGGACCAGCCAAGCTCCTTAGGTAGTAGCTCTATCACTCACCAGGCTCATCCCACTGCTGACCCCAGCTCTGTACCCTAGCTGGGTGTCCCTTCTTGACTTCTTCATGTTCAGGTCTTTAGATGTGCTGTTTTGCTCTTCGTGGGTCATTCTCCACCCACATACTGGCCCCCGCCTCCATCCTGGCTAACTCCTGTTTGGCCTTCAAGGCTCAGCTGTCTTCCGTGGTCCAGTGTGTTTTTATTGAGACTCTACTGTGTGCCGTGCAGTGAGGAAACGTGTTGGAAACAAAGTGATGAGCAAAGCAGATTCAGTCCCAACCCTTATAAAGTCTCCTGCCTGTAATGGGAGACAGGACAGTGGACAGTCCTGCAGATAAACAGTTACCCACGGGGATAAGTTCTCTGCTGGCTAACAGTCTGCTCCAAGGGAATAGAACAGCTCAGGAGTCTCGTCCTCTGGGAAGCATCCTGATTCTCAGGGCGGACAAGTGCCCCTCTCCCACCATCTCCCCAGCCCCCATACATGTCCCTCACTCTCATTTATATAGTTCCTTAAGAGCAAGGATATTATCATGTTTGCTGTTGTGTATCCATAACGTTGCTTAGCGTGTGTGCGCGTGTGTGCGGTATACATGTGTGTGCATGCGTGTGTGTGTATGTGCGGTGTGCATGCATGTGTGTGCGTGATAGTCACTCAGTCTTGTCCAACTCTTTGTGACCCCATGGACATAAATGTTTGTTGAATGAATATTTCCCTGAATCCAACCTGTTGATCTTTCGCCCTTCCCCCAACCCTGACTCCATTTTCTCAGCTCACAGAGGCTCTGTGCTGGGACCTTTTCGGTCTCTGAAAATCCTTCCTGCTCTCTGAGCCTCCTCACCCTGTAGTGGGCAGAGAGCTGGCTTCCCAGGTCGGCCAGGAGGCACTAGGTCCCCTGAGGCCTGGCACAGCCTGTCCTTGTCCCTCCTTACAGGTGTGCCCCGGGATATGTGGGTAATCCCAATGTGCCAGGAGGGCGGTGTCTGCCGCAAGGTAAGTGGGACTGTGGTCTTGGGTCAAAGGTAATGGGCATAGCAGGGGACCCGGGGCGTGTGAGAGATACTCAGTCTGGGGAGCAGAGTGGGGGCAGGTGTGCCCGTCTTTGGGAGGGCAGGGAGATTTGGGACAGTGGTATCTGCTGGGGGCCTCCCGCCTGAGTGGCCTCCTCTGTCCCTCTCCCAGCAGACCAAGCCCCGCTGGTGGTGCAGGTCCATCCAGCTCGGAGTGTAGTGCCCCAGGGCGGCCCCCACTCCCTGCGGTGCCAGGTCAGTGGGAGCCCACCCCACTACTTCTACTGGTCTCGTGAAGATGGGCGGCCCTTGCCCAGCAGCACCCAGCAGCGACATCAAGGTACGTGTGGCCCCAGGCCCCTCGGCCACCTCGCTGGAAGGGGAGACATAGGCCTGCACCTACCCTCCTGAGATCCTGTAGGGACCCCACGCAGGACTGGGTCAGTGAAGGGTTGCATCTCCACTGATGAGCCCCCGCCCCCACCTTGCCACCAGGCTCGGAGCTGCACTTCCCCAGCGTCCAGCCTTCGGATGCTGGAGTCTACATCTGCACCTGTCGGAATCTGCATCATGCCAACACCAGCCGGGCAGAGCTGCTGGTCACTGGTGAGTTCCTCGTCCCCTGTCCCCAGACTGCCTGTCCTGGGCCGGGCTGCATGCTGCAGACCCTCGCCACTGGTGCATCCATCTGCCAGAGGGGGACAGTGGTTTCCTGGATGAGGACACTGGCCAGAAAGATGAGAAGAGATGATGGCGTCAAGATGGTAGGACTGGTACAGGCAGAACTGGCAGGACTTGATACCGAGAGAGAGAAACGTCTAGGAAGATGCCCAAGGGTCTGGATGCCAGCAGCTGGGCACACAGGGCACCATTTGCCAAGACGAGAGAGGCTCCAACAGCAGAGTTTCTTTACTGGGGCTGCCCCAAAAGCAGAGACTGAGACCAGGGTCTGTGTGCGTGTAGTTTATTGGGGAAGTGAAACCGAGAAGAGAGGGCACCCAGGAAAGCGCGTATCATCACTGAGCACGTTCCACCTGGAGCAGGTGTTGCTGAGCACAGCTGGCGCAGCACCCGAGAGGTCCAGAGTAAAGCCAGCTCCTTGGAGCTCCCCCACCGTGCCCCAGCACCCACCCACTGCCCCAGGGCCAAGGGAGCTGGGGTATGCGTGCACCGGCTCCCATCAGTCACTGACTGGGCCTGTTCCAGGAGCACTGAGGCCGCTGCGTTCTGTCCCACCCTGTGGGCAGGCACAGTGACCTGAGAAACCCTCCTGCAAAGAAACGCAGCTGCTGCAGAATTCAGGCAGCCGGGCGCAAAAGTGACTGCACCAGGGCGTGTGCATGGGACCCGGCAAGCCCTGCCACCAGCAGGTCCTGGGGAACCACGGATTTGGTTTTAGCCCTGTTAAAAGTTTGAGGTGTTTGGGGAAACACTGAAGTGTGTACATGAGGTGGGCATTTTGGAGCTGTGAATCTGGGGCTCAGGAAAGAGGCCCTGGGCAGAGAAATGAATTGGGAACTGTGGGTACAGGGGTGGGGCAGGATGTCACCCAGGACAGAGCCCTGGGGAGCCCCACCTTGAGCTTGTCAGATAGAGGAGAGAACAAGTGGGCACAGCCCACAGACAGGAGGAGGCTGGGGGAGGGGTAGCTGGAGTCACAGGGGAAACGGCTTCCTAGAGAGAGTGGCCCCCTCGCCAGAAGCTCCCAGGAGGTCAGCTCCAAGCAGAGAAATAACCCTCAGAGTTGATGCTCTGATAGGAGCGGTTTGCAGTGAAGAGAAGGGGAAAAAACCAGATTGGAGTAGGGCAAAGAATGGATGGGGAGGCAACCAGTGTAGAAGACTGCTTCAGGGGTCTTGCCTTTAACAGAGGGCAGGAGCTGGGAGAGGTGTTCTCACAGAGTTCTGTCTGCAGGGGGCAGCGGGCCCAGGGTCCAGGTGAGCCCAGAGAGGACCCAGGTACACGAAGGCCGCACTGTCAGGCTGTACTGCAGGGCCGCGGGGGTGCCCAGTGCCACCATCACCTGGAGGAAGGAAGGGGGCAGCCTCCCCCCACAGGTGAGGGTACCTGCCCGGCCAGCTCAGCCAAGTCCCAGCACCTGCCCTCTGCCCCTCCCCTTTCCTCCTCCAGTTTCCTCTACTTCCAAGAGGGTGCCCTGCTCAGAATTCCTGCTCTGGGCGTCCTGGCAGGGGGCAGCTGTCAGCCTCCTGCTTTGCCTGTCTCTTATACACATCTGCACCACGTGTGGGGTCAGGGGGTCGTTTTCAGATATGGGAAATTCTAGAACACATTTGTCTGTGGAGTGGGATTATCCCATGGGGAGGGAGCCAGAGAGGGCACGGCTGGGGGAAGGGGTCCTCGGGAGGGGCTCCAGCACTCAGGAAGGGGAATGGAGGGTGGGCTAGAGGTGGGGAGAAGGCTTGCCCTTCAGGGACCAGGGAGGAAGGAGGTGGGAAGATTGGGGATCGTGGAAAATTCCTACTAGTCATTTCACTTCTCTCCAGAAGTTGAGTTGAAGCCACGGAAGTGGAAGGAGGACTCTGGAGAGTGGAGAAGTTGGGAGGAGGTGTGAAATGGTTGTTAGGAGGATAGAAACTCATACCAGAGAGAGGAGCCCCGCTGGGGTGAAGTGTGCATTGTTAAGCGCTCATACGTGGTCTGTTGATGAACCGGAGCCAAGGGGAGCTCTGTGGGATGTTCTCTGGCCACAGCCTGATGGGCGCTCGGTGCCCGCGGGGGAGAAAGGAGATGATGGGTTTGAGCCAGGAGGAGGGAGGGAGGTCAGGGAGTGGAATGGAAGCTAAGCCAGACTGGGGTGACGGAGAGAGAGAGAGAGGGAATGTAGACCCAGGACAGGGGCCTGGCCAGCACCCAGCTCCCCGGGGAAACTCCTGCCCCCACAGAGGCTCCCGGCAAGCCCATCACAGTCACGGTGGAGGAGCAACGCAGCCAGAGCGTGCGCCCCGGAGCTGACGTCACCTTCATCTGCACAGCCAAGAGCAAGGTGGGTGGGGCAGGGAATGGGCATTGGTGAGGGTCTGTCCCCTGGGGTCTCTGAGCCCCATGCCCATCTTCCTGGCCTCCTCCACCTGCAGTCTCCGGCTTATACCCTTGTGTGGACCCGCCTGCATAATGGGAAACTGCCAAGCCGTGCCATGGATTTCAATGGTATCCTGACCATTCGCGACGTACAGCCCAGTGACGCAGGCACGTACGTGTGCACCGGCTCCAATATGTTCGCCATGGACCAGGGTACAGCCACGCTGCACGTGCAAGGTACCCGTTCATGCCCGTGCCTGACCCACCCGACCCTGCCCCTTTCTCCACACTCTCTAGGACCAGTGAGTGTCTCTCCATTCAGCTGACAGCTTCTGAACTGGAAGTAAAGAAATGGGGCTGGTGGGTTAGACAAGCAGTATCTCTGCCCTCCCGCCCTCCCTATTCTGTGGGGAGACACTGAGTCTGGAAACAGTGGACAAACAACAAAGTCACACCGGTGCTGGGGTGTGAGTGGAATGAAAGGAAAGTGAGGCTTGGGGTGGGCCTGAGATGAGTGCTCTTCTCCGTGGGGTGGTCAGGGACGGCCCCCTGGAGGAACTGACGTCTCAGCTGAGACCTGAAGAGGGGAGAAGGTGTTCAGCCATGCAAGAGCTGACAGCGGAAGCAGCATGTGCAAGGGCCCTGAGGCAGGCGCGTGCTGTTTGAGGGCAGGCGAGGCCAGCATGGAAGGGTGGGTGAGGAACCTGAAGAAGTGGGCAGAGATGCGTGCACTCAGTGAGGCACAGCACAGAATTCAGATGTTTTTGTTCTGAAAGCCACGGACAGGCCATCAGTGGGCAAGTAACAAGATCCCATGGACATTTTTTATTTTTATTTTTTGGCTGTATGTGCAGCTTGTGGGATCTTAGTTCCCTGACTGGGGATCGAACCCACACCCTCAGCAGTGAAAGGGAAGGCTCCTAACCACTGGTTCGCCAAGGAAGCTCCCCCCACCCCCACCGCCAATAACATTTGTTTTTTAACATTTTTTTTGAAGTCTTTATTGAATTTGTTACCATACTGCTTCTGTTTTACGTTTGGGTGTTGGGTTTTTTGGGCCGAGGCATGTGGGGATCTTAGTTCCCCAGCCAGGGATCGAACCCCAGCCTCAGCAGTGAAAGTGCAGAGTCCTAACCCCCGGACTGCCAGGGAAATCTCTCCCACTGACTGACAATTTAGAGACTCCGTCTGCCTGCTGTGTGGGCAAATGGCCACGAAGGGCTGGAGCGGAAGCAAAGGGAGCAGCAAGGAGGCTGTCGGTGCAGGTCCCGCCCCTCCTTGACCGCACACGCTGTCTCCTTGCTCCTCAGCCTCAGCCGCCCCGTCCGCCCCCGTGGTCTCCATCCACCCACCACAGCTCACGGTGCAGCCGGGCCAGATGGCCGAGTTCCGCTGCAGTGCCACGGGGCACCCCACGCCCACCCTTGAGTGGACAGGTGAGGCCGTGGCGGGTACAACTGTCAGAGCCTGGCTCTCCTGGATGTGGGGGGGGTGCCAGGGGGCAGGACGCTAGGAGGTAGACCTCAACCTCTCGGCGCCGGCATGGGGGGGCCCCAGCAATGCCCATCCCAGCAGGTACTGACCCCACCGCCCCGCTGTCAGGGGGCCCTGGTGGCCAGCTCCCTCAGAAAGCCCAGGTGCATCGTGGCATCCTGCGCCTGCCAGCCGTTGAGGCCTCGGATCAAGGCCAGTACCTGTGCCGCGCGCACAGCAGCGCCGGGCAGCACGTGGCCAGGGCCGTGCTCCACGTGCACGGTGAGAGGACCGGGCTGAGCGGGGAGGGCGGGGGTCGCCCTGGCAGCCCTGGGGAGGTGCTCTCACAGAGTTCTGTCTGCAGGGGGCAGCGGACCCAGGGTCCAGGTGAGCCCAGAGAGGACCCAGGTACACGAAGGCCGCACTGTCAGGCTGTACTGCAGGGCCGCGGGGGTGCCCAGTGCCACCATCACCTGGAGGAAGGAAGGGGGCAGCCTCCCCCCACAGGTGAGGGTACCTGCCCGGCCAGCTCAGCCAAGTCCCAGCACCTGCCCTCTGCCCCTCCCCTTTCCTCCTCCAGTTTCCTCTACTTCCAAGAGGGTGCCCTGCTCAGAATTCCTGCTCTGGGCGTCCTGGCAGGGGGCAGCTGTCAGCCTCCTGCTTTGCTGCCTGGGTGCCCACCTGGGGCCTCCATCCTGGCTCTGAGCTGGCCTGTATGCCTCTGCCTGCCCTCCCTCGCCAGCCCATACCAGGCGGCCTTTGACCCCTACTCCCTGTATGGCAGGCCCGCGCAGAGCGCACAGACATTGCCACGCTGCTCATCCCTGCCATCACGGCCGCCGACGCCGGCTTCTACCTCTGTGTGGCCACCAGCCCCGCGGGCACCGCCCAGGCCCGGATTCAAGTGGTCGTCCTTCCAGGTGCGGGGCCTCCAGAGGCTTGGAGGAGTCGGGAGCTGGGGCTCCCCCGAGGTTGCCTCACTCCCCCACCAACCCCGCCTCCCATCTTAGGTGCCACCACTCCACCGGTCAGGATTGAGTCCTCTTCACCTTCTGTGACGGAAGGACAGACCCTGGACCTCAACTGCGTGGTGGCAGGGCTGGCTCACAGCCAGATCACATGGTACAAGCGAGGGGGCAGCCTGCCTCCCCACGCCCAGGTATGAGGGTCCCTGAGCCCTGTGGCAGGAGCCCCCGGGGAGTGGTCCATCATGCCCCCAGAGGCTCTCTGCATGAGCAGGGCCCGCCCTTATTCCCCTCTCTGGCAGCCCCCTTTGTGGGGCAATTCAGGGCGGAGCCAGGTGCAGAGGGCGTGGCGACCAGAGCCCCAGGTTTGCGAGAGCCTCCCCCCACAGGTGAGGGTACCTGCCCGGCCAGCTCAGCCAAGTCCCAGCACCTGCCCTCTGCCCCTCCCCTTTCCTCCTCCAGTTTCCTCTACTTCCAAGAGGGTGCCCTGCTCAGAATTCCTGCTCTGGGCGTCCTGGCAGGGGGCAGCTGTCAGCCTCCTGCTTTGCTGCCTGGGTGCCCACCTGGGGCCTCCATCCTGGCTCTGAGCTGGCCTGTATGCTCTGCCTGCCCTCCCTCGCCAGCCCATACCAGGCGGCCTTTGACCCCTACTCCCTGTATGGCAGGCCCGCGCAGAGCGCACAGACATTGCCACGCTGCTCATCCCTGCCATCACGGCCGCCGACGCCGGCTTCTACCTCTGTGTGGCCACCAGCCCCGCGGGCACCGCCCAGGCCCGGATTCAAGTGGTCGTCCTTCCAGGTGCGGGGCCTCCAGAGGCTTGGAGGAGTCGGGAGCTGGGGCTCCCCCGAGGTTGCCTCACTCCCCCACCAACCCCGCCTCCCATCTTAGGTGCCACCACTCCACCGGTCAGGATTGAGTCCTCTTCACCTTCTGTGACGGAAGGACAGACCCTGGACCTCAACTGCGTGGTGGCAGGGCTGGCTCACAGCCAGATCACATGGTACAAGCGAGGGGGCAGCCTGCCTCCCCACGCCCAGGTATGAGGGTCCCTGAGCCCTGTGGCAGGAGCCCCCGGGGAGTGGTCCATCATGCCCCCAGAGGCTCTCTGCATGAGCAGGGCCCGCCCTTATTCCCCTCTCTGGCAGCCCCCTTTGTGGGGCAATTCAGGGCGGAGCCAGGTGCAGAGGGCGTGGCGACCAGAGCCCCAGGTTTGCGAGGATTGGAGCATCCTCGCAAACCTCTGTCCTTACATGGCCCAGGTGCACGGCTCCCGGCTGCGTCTGCCCCAGGTTTCACCAGCCGATTCTGGAGAATACGTGTGCCGAGTGGAGAACGATTCAGGCCCCAAGGAGGCCTCCATCATCGTCTCTGTCCTTCACAGCCGCCATCCGGGCCCCGGCTACACCCCAGGTGAGGAGCGGAGGGGCTGGGCGAGGGCTGAGCCCTCCGACCTCCCCTGTGTTCCCAAGGATGGCGCCCCGGGGTCTCTTCGGTGCTAACCAGACAGGAAGAGGCGCTCCCGGCAGGCTCCGATCCCCTCCTTCCCCGCGAGGAGAGATGAGGAGTCTGAGGGTGGAGTCAGGTTGACCTGGGTTCAAGTCCCGGCAGTCCTGGGTCAGCAGCCTTGGACTGGTTACTGTGCCCCTGGGGGCCTCGGGTTCCTCATGTGTGAAGTGGAGAAAGCGCCCCCTAGCACACTGTGCGTGCATAGCACACATTCTGAGGAAAGGGCTGGGGAGTGGTCGTGGCAGCCTGTGGCCCGCCCCACCCCGGGCTAAAGGACTCTGGTTCCAGCGAGCCGGAGCAGCTCGTCACAGGCCAAGGTCTAGGTGGGCAGGCAGATGGGACTGGAACGGCAGGCTGCAGGTCAGCGAGGGGAAAGAAGGGTCCAGCTGGCCCTGCCAGTGTGGTCGGAGCCCCCAGGCCTCCCATCCGTCCTCCTGAGCTCAGGCCTGGTCAGACCCCAGGCCTGCAGGGTAGGGAAGGGGGAGCTCAGGAGCCCTGGCCACTGACCAGCTCCTCTGCACCCCAGCTCCAGGCGGTACCCAGCCCATCCGCATTGAGCCCTCCTCCTCTCACGTGGCCGAAGGGCAGACGCTGGATCTGAACTGCGTGGTCCCTGGGCAGGCCCATGCCCAGGTCACATGGTACAAACGTGGCGGCAGCCTCCCCGCCCGGCACCAGGTAGAGCAGCCCACCGCCCCCCGCCGGCCCAGGGCCAGCCTGCAGGAGGGGCTGGATGGAGCGGCTCCAGCCCCCTCCTGACCCTCCCTGGTTGTGTTCAGACCCATGGCTCGCTGCTGCGGCTGCACCAGGTGTCTCCAGCCGACTCGGGAGAGTACGTGTGCCATGTGGTCCTGGGCTCTGGGCCCCTCGAGACTTCCGTCCTGGTCTCCATTGAGGCCTCCGACGCTGGCACCATCCCCGGTGAGTGAACAGTCAGTGACAGGCTGGCAGGGGCCCGAGGGCCTTCCCGAGGGCTCGTGACTCCTGTTGCTGACGTGGAGATCAGGGCTGGGAGGCCCAGGCTGGGGCTGGCCACGGGCCCCGGCCCAGGCAGCCTCCACGTTCCTGAATAACCCACCATCTTCTCATCACTGTTCCATCTGGCCCACTCACGCTCATTCCCACCCCTGCCTCTCTCCCAGCCTCAGTTATCCTCATCCTTCCCTCCCTCTTCCTCACGCCCCTCTGCAAGCCTGGGCTCTTGTCCCAGCCCCCTCCCCAAGGCTGCTCTGCTGAGGACCTCAAGCCCAGGAGGCCTCTAACTCAACCCACCAGGCCGAGCCGGCTCCAGGGTGGACGCTTCTTGCTGTCTCCCCTGGGAGGCATCTATGACCTGCCCCCTCTCCCCACAGCCCCAGGACCCGTCCCACCCGTCAGGATCGAGTCCTCGTCCTCCACGGTGGCCGAGGGGCAGACCCTGGACCTGAACTGCATGGTGGCAGGCCAGGCCCATGCCCCAGTCACGTGGTACAAACGTGGGGGCACCCTCCCGGCCCGGCACCAGGTACCCGGGGGCAGAAAAGTGGGAGGGGGCCAGCCGGGGCTACGCAGCAGAGGGCGTGGAGGGAGCTGAGCTCAGAGGAACAGGGTATGGGGCGCCCCCCGGCTCTGGAGCCCCCAACTCACACCCCTGCCCACGTCTGTCCAGGTGCGTGGCTCCCGCCTGTACATCTTCCAGGCCTCCCCAGCGGACGCAGGCGAGTATGTCTGCAGGGCCAGCAGTGGTGTGGAGGCCTCCATCACAGTCACGGTCACCAAGACCCAGGGCGCCAACTTCACCTACCGTGAGTGGGGCCGGCCAGCCTGGGCTCGGAGGGAAAAGGGGGAAAGGCCGGGGCCACTCCAGAGGCCTGGACTGACCAAGTGACCATCTCCTCCCCCAGCTCCTGGTGGCACCCAGCCCATCCGCATCGAGCCCTCTTCCTCGCATGTGGCCGAAGGGCAGACCCTGGATCTGAACTGCGTGGTCCCCGGGCAGGCCCATGCCCAGGTCACGTGGCATAAGCGTGGGGGCAGCCTGCCCGCCCGGCACCAGGTAGGTACAGGACTGGAGGATGGACAAGGGGATGGGAGGGAGGCCCCTGGGGAGTGGAGGTCAGGGGTGGGAGAGCAGGAGGCTCCTCTGAGACAGAGAGGCCCTGGACCCCTCTGCACAGTGTGTGATGCAATACTCAGAACCCAGACGCTCTGACCGGCCAGCCCAAGTGTGAGTGTGATTGGGCAAATCACTCAGTCTCTCTGTAGCATGTTTTCAGCATCTGTAAAACGGTAATGATCGTACCAAACTTACAGAATTATCGTTAAGGATGAAGTGAACTAATTTGCATGCACAGTGCTCAGAGTTCTGGCTCACTGAAAGGTCTATGAGGTGTTAGTAGTGTAATGTCATTAGCTGTTAGTATTGATATATTTTATACAATTTAGGATGCTGCTGATTGTAAGATGCACTGTAATTTTATGTACCTCTGAGGTTAAAAAAAAAAAGAGGAAAACCCTGCCATTTATAATTGTAATTCACTATTTGATGCATATTGATTTCAGGGGCATTTAAAAGTGTCTAGGGAATTCCCTGGTGGTCCAGTGGTTAGGACTCTGTGTTTTCACTGTCAAGGGCTTGGTTTCAGTCCCTGGTCGGAGAGCTGGAATTCCATAGGCCACACGGTGACACCCAAAAATAATAATAAAGCAAAAGTAATATGCATGTTACCAGCTCCGTCCTATTTTCTCTTTAAACATGTCCCAAAGTTGATGGAGTGTGGTGTTGGTGTTAGCTCAGTTCCTCATGGCTTCTCCCGACCACACCTGGTCCCAGGATGAGGCAGTTACTTCTCTGCCTCTGAGCAGGATGGAGTTAAAAGTCAGTTCTCAGGCTGAGTGAGGCAGGGCTGCAGGTGATCAGTGCAAGGATCCTGAGAGGGCCCCCTCTGACCCCACCTCCATTCTGGCCAGACCCACGGCTCCCTCCTGAGACTGCACCAGGTGTCTCCGGCCGACTCAGGCGAGTACGTGTGCCGAGTGGTGGGCGGTTCAGTGCCCCTGGAATCCTCTGTCCTGGTCAGGATTGAGCCTGCAGACTCTGTGCCTGGTGAGTGGTGTGGGGGTTCGGGGGGTAGGCTCCCCACTCCAGCAAAGGCAGGACCCCAGAGACCAGCAGACCCTACCTCCACTCACACCCTCCCCTCCCCTCCTCCTCCCAGCTGGGGATTCACTCTCTGCCCTCTGTCCCCAGTGCTGGGGGTCACTCCCCCGGTCCGGATCGAGTCATCCTCCTCACACGTGGCTGAAGGACAGACCCTGGATCTGAACTGCCTGGTTTCTGGGCAGCCCCACGCCCAGGTCACGTGGCACAAGCGTCGGGGCAGTCTTCCCTCCCGGCACCAGGTAGGAGGTGGGGAGCTAAGTGGGGAGGGGGGCCTGAAGGACCCTTGAGACTGAGGAGCCTTGAGTTCGGATATTGCTCTGCCATCTAGCCTGGCCAGTCCTTTGACTTCCCCGAGTCTCAATGTCCTCATCTGTCAAATGGGCTCACACTGCCTAGCTCACCTGCTCCATAGTAAAAGTGAAAGTTCAAGTTGCTCAGTTGTGTCCAACTCTTTGGGACCCTATGGACTTTACAGTCCATGGAATTCTCCAGGCCAGAATACTGGAGTGGGTAGCCTTTCCCTTCTCCAGGGGATCTTCCCAACCCAGGGATCGAACCCAGGTCTCCCACACTGCAGGCAGATTCTTTACTGGCTGAGCCACAAGGGAAGCCCAAGAATGCTGGAGTGGGTAGCCTATCCCTTCTCCAGCGGATCTTCCCGACCCAGGAATCGAACTAGGATCTCCTGCATTGCAGGTGGATTCTTTACCAACTCAACTATTAGGGAATCCACCTGCTCCATCGGACATCCACAAATGCTGATCCTCTACTTCCTCCCACTAGACCCAGTCCCAAAACCCTGTCAAAGGAGCTGAAGCGTCCTGAATGCTGGTTCTCCCCAGAAGAGCTGCCCTCAGGCTCTGTCAGGCTGGGTGGGGAGGCCGGGGAAGGGAGGCTGAACTGTGAGCCCCAAGCACAGCTCTGAACCCACCCGGCCTCCCAGGTGCACGGCTCCAGGCTGCGGCTGCCCCAGATGACGCCAGCGGACTCCGGGGAGTACGTGTGCCGCGTGGTCAGCGGCTCAGGCACCCAGGAAGCCTCGGTCCTCGTCACCATCCAGCAGCGCCGCGGCCCCATCCGCTGTGAGTGTCTCAGGGTCACCACAGACAGGCTGGGAGGGGCCGCTCCACCCCCGCTGGCTCCCACACCCGACTCCCCTCTCTCCCCGCTCCCAGACCAGAATGTGGTGTACCCCGTCCGTATCGAGTCTTCCTCTGACTCCCTGGCCAACGGGCGCACCCTGGACCTCAACTGCCTGGTGGCCAGCCAAGCCCCTCATACCATCACCTGGTATAAGCGTGGAGGCAGCCTCCCCAGCCGGCACCAGGTATGGAGCCAGCGACAGGGGAGGGTCCATGCCGAGGGGCGTGGCCGGCCCCCACGGGAACCGGAAGGAGCTCGGCACAGCCCCCTCTGTGCTCATTCAGTCATTCAACACACAGCAAGTGTTCTTGCTGGAGGGGCCCTGGCCAGTGCTGGGGACACAGAGAGGAGTCCCACTGGCCTGCATGAGTCTGTACAGAACATTCTGTGATTCACTTACTCCTGGCCCTTCCCCGAGAACCTGCTCCAGGCCGCGTCCCACTTCCGCACTGAGAATTCTAAGGGGATGAGACCAGGCTTGCCCTCGGGTAGTTCAAGACTAAAAGGGCAAGGCCGGTGTGCCATGTGACAGCCCTGTAGGGGGCTCCCCACAGAGGGCCTCGGCGGGCTTGCTGGGGGGTGATGGCTGAGAAATAGTGCAAAGGCTGGAGGCACCCTGCACCCAGCCCAGAAGCTCAGAAAGGCCATTGACAGAGTTCAGGAGACCAGAGCCTGGGAGAGGTGGAGGGGCCGCGCCCCACCCCACTGATATCTGCTCCGCCTTAGATCGTGGGCTCCAGGCTTCGGATCCCCGAGGTGACACCCGCAGACTCGGGTGAGTACGTGTGTCACGTCAGTAACGGTGCTGGTTCCCAGGAGACCTCGCTCATCGTCACCATCCAGGGCGGTGACTCCTCCCACGGTGAGCACTGCCGAGGGCAGGGCGTCAGGCGAGTGAGTGCCGGGGGAGGCAGTGAGGTCCTGGCACCGGTCACTGCTGTCTAACTCCGGCTGTGTGGCCCATTCCTCTCGGTCCCCAGTGCCCAGTGTCTCCCCGCCAATCAGGATCGAGTCCTCGTCCCCCACGGTGGTCGAAGGGCAGACCCTGGATCTGAACTGCGTGGTCGCTGGGCAGCCCCAGGCCACCATCACGTGGTATAAGCGTGGGGGCAGCCTTCCCGCTCGACACCAGGTACGGAGCGGAGCCCGGCCGTGGAGTGGGCAGCTCAGGGACCGCCCCCAGGGCAAGCAGCTCAAAGTGTTAACTGCTGGTCCTTCCTCCTGCTGAGGCCAGACAGAGGGTGGCCTCAGCTGGTCTGATGGAGGAGGCTTGAGCCAGCCGGTGACCCTTCAGCCCCTCAACCCGCTCCATCTCTGCACCCCCAGGCCCACGGCTCCCACCTAAGGCTGCACCAGATGTCCGTGGCAGATTCGGGCGAGTATGTGTGCCGGGCCAACAACAACATCGACGCCCTGGAGGCCTCCATTGTGGTCTCAGTTTCCCCCGGCGCGGGTGGCCCCTCCGGTGAGTCCAGTGAGTGGCTCAGGAGGGGAGCGGGAGGTGCTGGTGCCCGTGTTTCTGGGGAGGAAGGGCTCTGTAGTCAGGGCACTCAGATGAGGTGGTGGGCCAGGACGAGGGCTCCCCAGAAAGAAGCCAGGGTTCACATCCTGCCAGCGCCGCTGAGGACCTTGAGGGAGAGACTCCTCTCTCGGCTTTGGTACCCTCATCAGTGAAGCAGGCATACGGGTCATTTCAGCCTCAGAGAGCTGTCCCATATAGTGGCCACTAGCCACGCTTGGCCTTCATGTCTCAATAAGCAGGCACAGGAGCTGCACTAGCTGGTAGCTGCTGCTACATCAGTGGGTCTAGTGCGTGGTAGACACTCCCATCATCGCAGGGAGCTGGTGAATTCTGTGAGGCTGACATGAGTTAATAACGCACAGAAAGCACTTAGAACAGTGCCTGGCATCCTGCAAGTGCGTAATAAGTGCTAGCTAGCATTCCTACCTGGGGGGCAGTGGGAGTTTCTGCAGTTTAGGCTCCCAAACATGACTGAGGACCAAAGCCCCGGCTCCCTCTCTGCGCCCCCAGGCCCCGGTGGGACCATGCCCATCAGGATCGAGTCGTCGTCTTCCCACGTGGCTGAGGGGCAGACCCTGGATCTGAACTGCGTGGTCCCTGGCCAGGCCCACGCACAGGTCACGTGGCACAGGCGTGGAGGCAGCCTCCCGGCTCACCACCAGGTGGGGGCATGAGTGGGGTCAGGACCTAGTAGGAGGGCTGCTGGACGTGGGCACCCCGGCTTGGGGCCTGTCCCTCACACCCTGCCTGGGAAGGAGACCTGGGAGCCCCCCGTGGGATGCGGGGCCTGCCTGGGTCAGAGGCTGAACCCTGGGCCCCAGCCTCCAAGGGTGATCCCCCACGCCGCCTCACTTCTGCTTCTCCCGCCTCGTGCCCCCTTAGACCCACGGCTCACGGCTGCGGCTGCACCGCGTGTCCCCGGCCGACTCGGGCGAGTACGTGTGTCACGTGGCCCTCGGCTCCGGGCCCCTGGAGGCCTCCGTCCTGGTCACCATTGAAGCTTCTGGCTCTGGCACCGTGTCGTCCCCGGTGAGGATCCCTGCGGTGGGGCTGGGAGGCTGGAGGAGGGAGGAGAGGAGGGGGCCAAGGTCGGGAGCCAGAGCGAGCGGGTTTTGTCCCCAGGGGCCTGAGAACACGGAGCCAAGAGTCCAGCTCGTGTGGCTGGGCCCCCAGCACTCTGCCCACACTCTGCAGTGTCGCACGAGGGGCCCCCGTGCGCCCCTTTCCGCATCTGTCAGGTCGGGCTGGTAGCGCCCTTGCAGCAGTGCCACGAGTTCCTTAAAAGGCTGCAACTCGCACCTCTCGGGTCAGGGAGGGTGATTTTAAGTGGCACCCTGATCAAAATCTTTATATCGATGGTGGTATACTAGACAAAAAACAGCAACACGTCAGACCTGTCATAACTGCACAGAAATCATTGCCTATAACAGGGCTGTGTATTTAAGGGTCATCTTCAGTGATTCACTTAAAAGGGAAAATGGAAAGGAATTAACCGCACAGGCAGCATGTGGCTGAAAGAGGATTCATGATAACAGTACCTGAGCTGCTAAGTAATGAACATGGTACACGCTTATTAGGTGGTGGGCCCTGCTATACTTACACATAGGAACTCATTCCACCCTCACGGTAAACGTTTGAGGTTGGTATGATGGCTCTCTCTGTTTTATAGACGGGGAAACTGACTCATGGAAACGTTTTTTTTGGTCTGTTCGTCTAGTTTAGTTTTTCTTTAAATAGCTTTCCAAAGGTTCCACAGCTGATAAATGGGCTGGGTTTTGAACTCAGGCAGTGTGGCTCTAGAATCTGGGTTCTTAGCCACATAGTATGCAAGTCTGGGAAACATTAGTGATCCGTGTGGAGGGCCCCGGCCGCCAGCAATGATGTGAGCTCAGGAGATGGTGGGCCATCGTCTAGAGAATGAGGCGCCTCTGTGCCCCTGGCAAACCCAGCTGCTCCAGGCCTCAGGGGAACGGGAAGGGGGGCAATCAGGACTGTCATTTGCATGGCCTCTGAACACCTGGGCACCCAGGGGCAGGGGCTGGGGTGCACAGAGCCCGAGCTCACTGACTTCTTCCTGTGGGCCAGCCCCGGGCGGAGCCCCCCCCATCCGCATCGAGACCTCCTCCTCCCACGTGGCCGAAGGGCAGACCCTGGATCTGAAATGCGTGGTGCCCGGCCAGGCCCATGCCCAGGTCACCTGGCACAGGCGTGGAGGCAGCCTCCCTGCTCGGCACCAGGTATGGAGTCAGGAGAAAGCAGGGGGCAGGCATCCCCTCCCCGCCCTGCCCCCTGCCCAGGAGGGAAGGTGGCCCCAGCGCTTTCAAGGCCTCAGGAGTCAGGGGGTCAAGGGCAAGCTGAACATGGTTGGGCTAAACCCTTCATATCAAGGGCTGCCCAGAGCCTTGGCCTGAATTAGGAAAGGACACCTCTTGGACTTCCCCAGTAGTTAAGACTGCAGTGCAGGAGGGAATGGGTTCAATCCCTGGCTGGGGAACTAAGATCCAACATGCTGCATAGTACGGCCAAAATTTTAAAAAACAACAAAAAAAGAAACAGAGAGGGACACTCTTAAGACACTGCTTTCTCCTGCCAGGAAAAATGTAATAGTAGATATCCTCTGCAGCGGCTAATGCCAGCATAGGGTCGCCTTTGGCAGGAGACCGCCTCCGCAGTGGCCCGTGACGGTTCTGCGGGACGGGTGTCAGGGCTGGGGCCACTGAAAGCCTTGGCCACCAGCACCCCCCGCTGCCAAGTTCACTCTCCCCGCCCCGGCCAGGTCCACGGCCCACTGCTGAGGCTGAACCACGTGTCCCCCGCCGACTCTGGTGAATACTCCTGCCAAGTGTCCAGCAGCTCAGGCACCCTGGAGGCTTCCGTCCTGGTCACCATCGAGGCTTCCAGCCCAAGTCCCATTCCTGGTGAGCGACAGGAGCCGCGGGTGGTGTGGGGCGCAGGCTCGGGGCCCCTTCCTGGCCTTGTTCCTCCTGCTCTAGCCCTTGGTTCCAGAAAGATCCCCAGCCACTGGGGACCAAGGTCTCACGTGGCACCCCAGCCCCTAGGGGACGAGATGCTTATTAAGTCAGCGGCACTCAGCCATGCCAGCTGCTCTGAAGCCAGCGCACCTCAAGGGAGCACCAGCTGGCGCCCACCGTCCCCCCGCCTTTGGCGTCTGTCTGCACCCCCAGAGCCTCGGCTTTCTCACCCACCTCCCATTGTGTCCACAGCCCCAGGACTTGCCCAGCCCATCCACATCGAAGCCTCCTCCTCCCACGTGACCGAAGGGCAGACCCTCGATCTGAACTGCGTGGTCCCTGGGCAGGCCCACGCCCAGGTCACGTGGCACAAGCGCGGGGGCAGCCTGCCCGCCCGGCACCAGGTACAGGGGGCCCTGGATGGGGAGGAATCCAGAGCAGGCCAGGTTGGACCTGCAGTTACCTTCTGCCTCCCCGACCTTCTCCATACAAACCCCAGCCTGCCTGGAGACCACAGGGGATCAAATACTTTCGTTCAAGGAGTTGTCACCAGCCAGAGAGTCAAGAGACCTGGGTTCTTCTCCTGGCTCTGCTGCTGAATCATCTCCTGAGCCAGTTTCCTCCTCTACAAAGGGGATATGTTGCGCTTGTAGGCATCTGTGAACCACCCACAGCTCTGAGCTGTGAGCCCTGAGCTCCTGAGACCCAAGGGGAAACTCTTCACACACTGGCATGGCTGGGCTTGGGGGCTTGCCCTGTCCTGAGTGCTTTGGCATGACAGCCACCCCTCCTTGTTCTGATAGACCCATGGCTCCCGGCTACGGCTCCACCACGTCTCCCAGTCTGACTCTGGAGAATACGTGTGCCGCGTGGTTGGCGGCTCAGGGTCTGAGCAGGAAGCCTCCTTTACTGTCACTGTTCCACCCAGCGCGGGGTCCTCCTACCGTGAGTGAGGCAAACGCCACAGGCCAGGGAAGGCAGGGAGACCCTGGAACCCACACAGCCCTGCCCAGCCCAGCCCTCTGCCCCCCAGGTCTTAGGAGCCCTGTGATCTCCATTGACCCGCCCAGCAGCACCGTGCAGCAGGGCCAAGATGCCAGCTTCAAGTGCCTCTCCATGATGGGGCAGCCCCCATCAACCTTGAGTGGAAGACTCGGAACCAGGAGCTGGAGGGTGAGCCAGACCAGGTGCAGGGGGTGCTGAAGATGGGTATGAATGCATGATGACCACCACTGGAGGCTGGGCGGAGGTGACCCTGGCACCAAACTCGCCGTGTGACCCTGGGTAAAGCCCTTCACCTTGGGGTCTGGGGGTCCTGATGTGGATGGGGACAGAGCCGAACTCAAAAGTGTCTCCATCTTCATCGGCCATCTGTGACCTCGTGAGCTGGGTACACCCAGACCGGAGGGGTCGGGGCACAGGGCGCTGGTGAGCCTCCTGGCAGCTCCCAGGCAGGAGGACACCCTCACTGACCGTACCTTCCCTGATGTCAGACAACGTCCGCATCAGCCCCAATGGCTCCATTATCACCATCGTGGGCGCCCGGCCCAGCAACCACGGTGCCTACCGCTGCGTGGCCTCCAATGCCTATGGCGTGGCCCAGAGTGTCGTGAACCTCAGTGTGCACGGTGAGAGCCGTCAACCCTGCGGGCTCTGCCTCCCCGTTTCCAGCCCCGATTCCCGCCTCTGCCCCTCGCCTCTCTCTTGGGCATTCTCCCTCTCTGAACCTCAGTCCCTACGTGGGTTCAGTGGGGAGACCAGTGCCCACTGGCAGCTGCTGGCAAGAGGGCTGTGACAGGGCACGTGGCCAGCAGGGCCCCTCGTGTGCATCCGCCGTGTCGCTCCTCTGGACAGGGCCCCCTACAGTGTCTGTGCTCCCCGAGGGCCCTGTGCGGGTGAAGCTGGGAAAGGACGTCACCCTGGAGTGTGTCAGTGCTGGGGAGCCCCGCTCTTCTGCTCGCTGGACCCGGATCGGTGCCCCCACCCCCTTGGAGCAGCGGGCGCACGGGCTCCTGGACAGCCACACGGTGCTGCAGGTGAGGCCAGGGAGGCCTCATCTCTGGATCTGAGGCCCAGTCAGGGCCCATCCTTGAGCAGAGACTTGGAGGAGAGAGTGGTGGATCACCAGACGGGTGTGAATTGATGGAGAAGGGGAGGGTTAGGCAGGTGATGGGTAGATTGGAAGACAGTCAGGAAGAAAGAAGGAAAGTAGAGAAAAGGGAAGGAGGAAAGAACAGATTGAAGGATGGGTGGTGGGGTGGGTAGGTAGGTGGATGGATGAGTGGGTAGATGGG